>BQNB010180313.1:0-12691 GCA_026074375.1 Tanacetum coccineum | reverse complement strand
CTTTTACAAATCATGGCTTATTTTGATCTGTTTCAGCTTATAAATGGTTATTAAGTTTTAAAGGGGTGTTTGGGATAAGTTACTTTAACATGGTAAAATAGAGTTTAAACTATTTTTGGCACTAAATTCAGTTTTCATAAGCCTAAATTTAGTCAAAAAACTAGTTTTCATAAGCTTGGAACTAGTTAATATTAGTAGTTGTTTAATCTCATTTCAAAGTCTGCTAGTTTTAAGTTGTGCTAAAACAGCTTAATAGTCAATTTTCTTAAAAAGTATTTGAGGTATGTTTTTTGTGTTCAAAATGTGATTTCTAATGCATAAATTTCTATCTGTCTTGAGTCATATGGTTTTGGGAAGTCTTTTTGTGAAAACAGTCAAGTAATGTAGTTTCATGGTGTGTGCTTAAAGGCCTCTTTATGCAGATCATTAGAGGTCAAATCATAGTTTAATTTAAGTTAGCTTTTGTTGCATTTAGCTTATTGTATTATAAGCTCAAGCTGTTTTGAGTTTTTAAGTTTGGATAAAAAGTCTTAGAGTCTTAAATTTGAGTTCCAAGTTGTCAATTATTTTCAAAAAAAACTAAAAAAAATAGTAGTTCAAACTGTCATTTCATTTCACTTTTTTCTAGCTTATTTCCTTAGGTAGTTAGCTTAATTCAGCTTATTTGAGTCATTTGAGTTTAGCTCTTAATCTGTTTTCATATTTTAGCTTAATCTTTCAGCTTATTAGTCTTAAAATATAGCTTTAAAATTGGTCATAAGTCCTTTAAAAGTGTCTTTAGAGTCTGCTGTCTTATTGCTTTTTGTTGTCTTTCAGCTTATTTTATTTGCTTATCTTTAATATTTAGTGCTTATTAGGTCTATGTAATGATCTATTTTCAGCTTATTTGATTTCTAAGTGCTTATTGAGTCTTAAAGAGCAAACAGTTTTAGCTTATTATGTCAAAATCTTAAAAGCCAAACTGCCTTTTATTTGTGCTTCTTTTCTAGCTTATTGTTAAGATCTGGCAAAAGTCCCTTTATTAAAGTTTCTTAGTTTAGCTTATACTTTAGCTTTCTCAAAAAGAAAAATAAAAAAAAATGTTTTTACAAAAAGGTAGGCCCCAGGACTCGAACCTGTGACCTCCCTCACACAACACACGTATCTTACCAGTCTGCCCTTGGGACTTTTTCATTAACCTCTTGCAACATTTATTATATATACTCAGTTTAGTTTTAGGCTTAATCAACTTATTTGCTTTTTCTCAGCTTATTGGGTATAGCTTTTTGAGTCGTTTTTCTTGGTAAACCTCTAAAATAGTGTCTAGAATTTTTATAAATTTTCTCAAAATTTTAGGATTAAGTTTAGTATTTTTAATTTAATTTTTAGTATTATTTAGTTTTAAAAATAGTTTTAAAAATCCAAAAAATAATTTATGTGCTTTAAAAAATAGTTTAATGCATTTTAGTTTAGAAATTTGCATTTTGAGTTTTTAGAGTTTTATTTTGTCATTTTTAGTTAATTAGTTAGTGTAAAATTTAGTTAATTAGTATTTAATTGCTTTAAATGTCGTTAGAATTTTAAGTTGTCTTTATTTCTAGTTTAGCATGCCTTTATGTGCTTTCCCTTTGCGTTATTAGATTTAGAATCCAAAACCCAAAATTTCGATTATTCAAGTACGAGATCACGAACCGAAACAAGATTTTCAATTCACACTTCGTTGGGAAAATGAATCGGGAACGATTTGATCTTTATCCTTTCCTAAGGGTAATTTTCTAATCGATACTTTCCGAAAATAAATTTTATTAGTGATTAGCTTATCGCTCTTTCACAAGAGTGAATTGCTTAAGTTGCTTTTAATATATATATATATTATACTATTATAGACGAATCAAATTTTTGGCGCCGCTGCCGGGGAAGTGTGTTACGATTATCGCATTGAGGTTTGAAGATTAGTGCATTGAAGACCCTTCCCCGTGAAGTTATCGTTTTTTGTGAATATATATTTTACAATTCTTTAGAAGTTTTTTAATTTGAGGTTTTTATACGTTTTTTTATTGCGCAATAAATTTTGATGCAAAAAGTTCAAAAGAAGTTGGATACAAAAACGAATTTTTTGATGGCACAAAACCGATTTAATGCACAAACGTTTTTTTTAATAAAACATTTTCGGCAAAACTATCTACTTTTAGAAAAACTTCCTTTACAACTTTTTCATGCACCAACATACACAATCTTGTGGAATTTTTTTAGAATTTTTTGAGAATTTTTTTTAAAAAATAAATATTTTTATCTTCTCAGAATATTTGTTCTTTTTATTGATCTTTATTCCTATATATATATATATGATATATATATATATATATATATATATATATATATATATATATATATATATATATATGTATATATATATATATATATATATATATATATATATATATATATATATATATATATATATATTTATAGTGTATCTATATTTATTATATATATTATATTATACTATATAGTATCTAGTATTTATATATATATATATATATATATAATTTAGTATATATATATATATGATATATATTTATATAATATATATAATATATATATATACTATATATATTCTTATTATATATATATATATATATATATATATATTTATTATATATTATATATATATATATTACTATATATATATATATATCTATATATATAATATTTATATATTTATTATATATATATATTTATATAATATATATATATATTTTATATTTAGATATATATATATATATTTATATATATATAATATATTATATTAGATATATATATAGTTTTAATCCTATAATATTATCATTCATATAGACTATAAATGTTCAAATCAAGCAGGTATTTTCTGTTATGACAAAATCATGGCATGAATGGATGCCATGACCCTTGCAATTGGTATGCTCAGTACAAAAGAATTCAATCTCAATTCAAACATACCACCCAATCATAACGATGATGACAAACCTATGTCTCCTAAAGAAGAAGCCAAATTCATGCAACCTTTCTTTCTTACTCGTTTTTACAATGATTACCGCGACCGTGACTCAAATCACGATAATTGTCGTTCAAGCGGATGAAACTATTACAATCGAGACAACCATCGATCCAACTCTGATGATGAACTCGACCTTAAAAAATAATTAAGCGATTTCATAAAAGCTCAACACTGGACCAATTATATTGACATAAGATACTTTTATGGAATTCAAATCAAACTCAAAACAACAACCATAAAATCCTCAAGCCTCGAATCCCAAAATCTCGAAGCTAAATTCGACAAATTAGCTGACAAGCAATCTGCTCGACCTTCTGGATCTCTACCTAGTAACATTCAACCAAACCTAAAAGGTAACTCATCCAAACCTTATCCACCACCGTAAGCTTTAAATGAGCATGTAAATTCCGTATTTACACGGAGTGGTAAATCGTATGACCCTCCTTTCCCCCTATTGATAAACAAAAATGATTCTGAAACTCCTATCAACTTTGATAGCGAGGATGAAGATGAGGAATCTACACCCCAACCTAAATCTCAAACTCCAAAATCTATCAAAGAAACTCCGACACCTAAACCATATAAACCAAAAATTCCATATCCTCAACGCCTTAGAAAAGAGAAAATGAAAGCCTAATATGGTAAATTCCTCGATATGATTCGAGGCCGTTGATCATATACCTATTGTTGATGTTTTAGCAGGATTGCCAAACTATGGAAAAATTTCTCAAAGAGCTCGTTGTAATAAGCACAAGCTCGAACATAATCTCATCTATTTCCTTAGCGCGAAAATCCCGTATGATTTAAAACAAAGTTCTACCTAAAATTGGAGACCCCAGAAGTTTTCTTTATTCCATGTAACTTCAGAAAGCTTCTCAATGCAATGCTTTAGCTGACCTTTGAGTTACCATTAATCCTATGTCATCCTCTCATATATGCTAAATTATCTCTCGAAACTCTCAAACCTACTAAAATGAGCGTAAGATTAGTCGATCGATCATTCCAACACCCTATTGGAATAGCGGAAAATATGCTCGTTGAAGTTGGTAAATTCACTTTCTTGTATATTTCGTTATTTCTCGAAATGGAGAAGACAGTAAAGTTCTCTAATACTTAGGGAGACCCTTTCCTCTTATACTGCCGATGCATTCTATTTGAGTTAAATTAGAAACTACTCAATCTTGGAGTTGTTACTAAACGAATGACTTCTCAATTGATTCTTTCAATGAAACACTCCTATTTAAAGATTGTACATGTTTCAGTATGATGTTATCGTGAATTATATAGAGAATATTTTGATGCTCTTTCATAGAAGGGAGTTAAAATCCTTTTATTCCATCGAGGAACTTTTCTCGAAAAAAAACTCTTTGTTAAATTTATGAATTTCATGCTATGAGTACGAAGAAAACTCTAAATCTGAATCCGAAGCTGAAGAACCACCATTTGAAAAGATCACCTTTAACACCGATTATAAAAGCAAGACATCTCTTAAAGAACCTCCTTCGGATCTTGAACTAAAACCTCTTCCTGATAACTTAGAATATGTATTCTTGGGAAGGGAACCTTTTTTTTTCCTGTCTAATCATATCATCCTAGCTTTCTGAGCAAAATAAAAATAAGCTCATCTCTGTTTTAAAAAACATCACACGTAACCCTTTGCTTGTGAAAACAAACAGATATCCTGAAATCTGTAACATATAAATTCATCTCCTTGAAGGAACAAAAAGCCATTTGTTCAAATACAAAGACGATTAATTCCGAATATGCAAGAAGTTGTTAAATGAAATCGTTTAACGTCTCAACAATGGTATTAATCTATCCATCGATTGATAGCCCTTGGGTAAGTCCCATCTACTGTGTACCCAAGAAAGGTGGTATTACAGTAGTCATAAACGAAAAAGATGAACTTGTACCAACAAGAACCGTAACGAGTTGGCGAGTATGCATCGATTATCATAAACTCAATGAAGCAACGCAAGGGGACACTTTCTTTGCCATTTATGGATCAAATTTTAGAAATACTCGTAGGAAATAAATACTTCCGTTCCCTCAATGGTTTTCTCGATATTTTCAAATACCAATCGGTCCTATGGATCAAGAAAAAACAACATTCACATGTCCTTTCGAAACATATGCTTACAGGCGAATGCTTTTTGGTTTATGTAATGCTTCCGCTACTTTTCAAAGATGCATGTTTGATATCTTTCATGATATGATCGAAGAATCCGTAGAAGAATTCATGGATGATTTTTCTGTCTTTGAAAACTCCTTCGATAACTGCCTAAAAAACCTCAATAAAATGCTTCAACGTTGCAAAGATGCAAATCTTGTCCTTAACCGGGAAAAATGTCACTTTATGGTTAAAGAAGAAATTGTGCTTGGACACATAGTGTCCGGTGCAGGCCTTGAAATTGACAAAGCCAAAATTGACGTAATCTCTAAACTTCCACCACCTACTAATGCCAAAGGCATTAGAAGTTTTCTAGGACATGCGGTTTCTATCGACGTTTCATTAAAGATTTCTCGAAAATTACTCATCCTCTAACTAAGTTGCTTGAAAAAGATACTCCATTCGAATTCAATAACGAATGTCATAAAGCATTCAATTCATTAAAATAAAAACTCGCATGTACTCCTGTGATCGTGAGCCCAAATTGAAACCTTCCATTTGAGCTTATGTATGATGCAAGTGATTTCTCAATTGGAGCAGTCTTACGTCAAAAAGATGGAAAACACTTTCATCCCATCTATTTTGCAAGCAAAACCCTTAATGCAGCTCAGCAAAAATATACGATTACTGAAAAAAGAACTGATGGCTGTAGTCTTTGCATTTGACAAATTCCGACCCTATCTAATATTATCCAAAATAATTGTCTACACCGATCACTCAGTTTTAAGACACCTATTCAAAAATCAAGATGCTAAACCACGTCTTATACGTTGGTTTATGTTATTGCAAGAATTTGATATCGAAATAAAAGATAAAAAAGGTACAGAAAATGTTGCCATCGACTACTTATCTCGGATTGATAATAATGAGACAAGTGATGATAGTGATGTCGACGATAACTTTCCTGGAGAAACTCTTATGGAAATAACCACGACTGACGCACCATGGTTCGCAGACTTTGCAAACTATTGGGTGGGTGATATTATACCTAAAGGGATGACATACCAGCAAAAAAACAAATTCTTCTCTGACCTCAAAAAATACTTTTAGGAAGACCCTTATCTTTTCAAAGTATGTTCAAACGGTATGATCAGATGTTGTGTCTCAGGACCAAAAACTCGTACCATTCTTGATCAATGTCACCAAGGACCTACCGGTGGATATTATGGACCAAACACCACAGCTAAAAATGTCTTAGACTCAGGCTTTTACTAGCCAACAATCATTAAAGAAGCTCATACTCTAGTTTACCTTTGCGAAGCATGTCAGAAAACAGGGAATATATCCAAACGTGATGAAATTCCCTTAAATAACATTCAAGTATGTGAAATTTTGACATATGGGTTATCGACGTTATGGGACCATTCCCAAAATCATACAAATTCAAATACATATTAGTTGCTATCGACTGTGTATCTAAATGGGCTGAAGCTCAAGTTCTTTCAACTAACGATGCCCAGAGTTGTGAATTTCTTTTCTTAAAAAACTATTCTGCCGATTCAGTATGCCCAAGCTCTCTTAAGTGACCGAGGAAATCATTTTTGCAAATAAGTTATTTTAAAAAACCATGAAAAGTTACGGAGTTGACCACCATTTTCTCCTACTCATATCACCCTCAAATAAGTGGACAAGTGGAAAACACTAACAGAGCCCTTAAAAGAATCCTTAAAAAACTATGAAAGACAATCCAACAATCTGGTCAAGAAAACTCGATAATGCTTTGTGGACTTTTCGAACTGCTTAAAAAACACCAACCGGTACCACACCATACAAACTCGTATATAGAAAAAACTGCCATTTACCATTTAAAATCGAACATCGTGCGTACTAGGCCCTGAAAAACTGTAATCCTGATCTCATCGCTCCTGGTGAGAAAAGAATGTTTCAGTTGCACGAGTTAGACGCATTCCGGTACATCAGATATTGAAACTCTTCGTATTTTACATAGGCGAGAAACTAAAAGTTGGCACGATAGGAAACTCAAAATGAGAAAATAGTTTAAACACGAAAACGAAGTACTGCTATTTCATTCTAAGTACAACTTCAAACAGCCAAAACTCAGATCTCGATGGCTAGGACCATACGTAGTGAAACATCAATATCCATTCGCATATATTGAACTATATGAAAAAGATGGAAAGACGTTCATTGTTAACGTCCATCGACTCAAACTCTACCATGAAGAAGATAATGACCCAAGGGAAGAATTCACTCCTTTCTTTCCTAAAGACTGAAACCAAGATGTACTAGTCTAGCTAATGACTCTCTTAAAATATAAGCGCTTCTCGGAAGGCAACCCGTGCTTTATCTTAAGCGTGGAGGAGTCTCTCCTCCTCTATTTTATTGTCTAAAAAAACAAAAAATATTTTCTTTTTGTATGCTTTTGTATGTTTAATTTTGTAGGTAATTTAGACTAGAAAAATTATTGGGCGTTTGACTCAAGACACAGCGCTTTATAGCTATGCCCGGGAAGTAATGTTTCCCTTACTTTTGCCTATTTCTCAATTTATCAGTTCTCACATTAAGGGCAATGTTCAACTTAAGTGTGAAGGGGAAGCCAAATAGGAAAAATTAAAATGAATCATATCCCTTCATGTTTGCCCTGTAATCTAGCCTACATTTTCAACTGATATCTTATGAAAAATCTTTTTTAAGAAAATAAATTAAATTTGTTTTTCATCCGAATCTAAAATGTATACTCTTAGTAAGGCAAATCCAATCGGATTGACATTATAACTAGCACAAAACCAGTCCACTAAATTGTGAGAATTAAACCTTAAAGAATTCAGGTATCCACCTTTGATACCTAAGATAATTTTTACCTTTAGCTTGTTCATGTTAAGGTTTGAATGCAATTGAAAGTGGCTCATCCGTTGTTACTACTGTGTATTTGTAATTTGTCGCCTCTTCTAGAGCATTGGTATCAGTTGAAAAATTTTATAAGAGTGAGCGGTATTGAGTAGCTTTAACCTCCTGTCTTGATTATCATTTACTTGACCGCAGTGAGGTTAACTTATAGACAAAATCGTATGATAAGAGGTAAAATAAATCCCAATGTAACTCTTGTATCTGTAAGCACTCCTTTTTAGTGCTAATCCGGTGAAGTATCCCAAAATTGAAGAAAAATGCTTAATGAAAGAAGTTCTGTGCCAGCCTTAGTTATCGTGGTACAAAAAAAAGTTCAAAGTATAAGGCTTAAGTTTGGCATATAGAATCAGTACGTGTTGTTCACCCTCATTATTATCACGATTTGTCTCTTTGAGATTTTTGTCTAGGTGCTCACGCCGCAACGGGCATGTTTATGTGTCTTGTACAAGCCTATGGTAGCTATCTAGATTATGTCTGTGCAATTGAGTGACTTTAAAAATATAAACCCTAAATGAGTGACTTGAGTGAATATAAATTAAACACATCCCCTATGTGAGGTGTTCTGTTATATGTCTATGCTTGAAAAATTATTTAAAAATCAATAAACACTTGTTAAATCCAAATTTTTCCACGTCACGATAAATGATCTTGTTTTCTCGCTTTGATTGCTTGAGCGCAAGCAATAGCTAAGTGTGGAGGGATTTGATAACCCCTAAATTGTACATGTTTTCGACTGCGTTTTTTGTATATATTTTATCATTTCTCATGAACTTTTGGTACTTAATAGCGTGAAATATGTGCAGGTTCACTTGAAGACATCCCGAGATTAAAACGATCAAAATACAAGTGTTTATATTCATTGGAAAGCAAGTTAAAAGAAAGAAAGAGCTAAAGGTGAAAATGCCAAGGAGTACGCCACACATTTCTGTATGTACGCCGCACTTCCTATCGAGTTTAAGAGAATTAAACGAACACTGCATTAACTCACCAAGTGCGCCGGTTTTCTACAAAAGTGCATCGCACTTCCTTGCAGCATTAATGAGCTTTGCAGGGACTTAAGCTAAGTACGCCGTACATTTTATAATGTGCGCCGTACTTCGACCCCTTCTCAGCCTATAAATAGGGACGAATTTCACATCATTTGAAATATCCCACACATTCTTTATCTCATCAATCTCTCTCTAATACCCTCACCAAAATCTGGATTCAAAGACGAAGAACAAAGAACAATATCCTAGCTTTTAGGAGATACAAGTTTAGTATAGATCCAATACTTGTAACGGGTGAAGTTTGATCCATATTCTTACCTGAGCATAGTATGGTTCTTGTTTCTCTTCTTAATTTTGTTATGAACTTCGTAGCCAGAAGAGGCTAAATCTCCCATGACTACTCGGTGATGTTAATATAATGATTAAGCGTTTGGTATAATTGCGATCTTTTTAATCTTAAACTTATGTTGAAATCCTATCGTATCTTATCTTATTAACTTTGATTGTATGCTTATAACAGTATAGGTCGAAAGACGCGTTGTATGTTATATGGTTTTAAAGATTTGTTTACGGTCTTTATCGTTTGGTTGAATAAATCCGCTTACGTTCTTTGATAAACAAAATAGATTTGATATAATAGTAACTGGGTTATTTGAGTGACACATTTAATTAATTTAATTAAATATAAGTCTTAAGTTAAATAAGTTAATTTGTGAAAACGTTTTTTGACGAGAAAACCTTTTTATAAGTTAATCTACCTCGAATCTAAGATTGTAAGTGTCACCATTGCTTAGGTATTATATGAAGCTATCCGAGTAGTTATCTTTCTCATTATTGAATCCAGGAAAATTTATCTTAAAATTGTTAAAGTTTAATTTAATTACGATTATTTGAACACAAATCCAATCCCTGTGGAAGACCTGGTCTTACCTAAAATGTTATACTACATACGTGGGTTATATTTTACCCGTGTGATTCCATTTGATATCTGGTAATTTCAGTCTTATAAATTTAAAGATTTTGAAACACATCACCAAGTTATTCTCGTGGAGCTTCATCGACTCCAATTTTCCACGACGACATGTCGCCAAAAATAATATATGTCACGTCACCCACTAAAATTATTAACTATTCACTTTGGTAAAACTTAGTCAACATCGGTCAACATGATTCCCCTGCGACATGTCGTCGGGGATAATATATGACACGTCACCATATCAAAGTCATTAACTAATGACTTTGGCTAAACTCAGTCAACATCGGTCAACACATTCCCCGGCGACATGTCACTGGGGAAAGGTAGGTGGGAAACTTTACCACCAAGGATTTGGTAGACTTTTGGGTCAAAGTTTAACAAAAGTTTCCTGGCGACATGTCGCCGGGGATACTTTTAGTCAAACTTTGGCAAAAATTCTACCAAAATTAGTGCCACGTCAGATGAGCTTTTGTCGTTTAGTAGTGTTTCCCCGGCGACATACGTCGCCGGGGTAAAGTTCGTCGCCCGTTAGCCTTTTTCTTGTAGTGCGTTCTAAGTACGTTGTATATTTTTTTACGGACTAATATATAATTCGTTGAATTCACTAATCGCAACTTTTGATATTTCAAAATCATGTTATGCAATATGATGAAAGTGTACATGATTGTTCGTAGCTTTTTGATAGTCCGAGCACGAAATGGTTGTTGTAAAATTTGTAACGTCCTTTGCGGACACCATAAGCTCGTTCTACATCATTTCTTGCTTTTTCTTATCGCCATTTAAAGATTTCATGTTTCTTGTCTCGTGCCATCGTAAATGATTTGAAAAAAATTGCCTATTGTGGGTAAATCCCGTCGACTAGGTAATACCCTTTTTTATATGTAACTCCATTTACTTCAAACGGGGCCATATGAGTCATGTCATCGATAAGGTTGTCAAATAATGGATAATAAGTTAAAACATAAAGATCGTAATTCAAACCGCTACACAAAAAAGACATGTCAAATCTACAAATCGTACGATGCAACAACTTGAAGCATTATAGTTAGATATATTTGTTTATCACCTCTTACAAATTGCACATGCCACGCTTTCGGACAATTTGTCTATTTTTAATGCATACAATAGATGCTTCTAAGCATTCCCGAAAACCCATGAACCCTCTTATATCTAGTATACAACTTTAAATGTCATAAAAGCTTGGTTTACAAAATATATAAATTTTCGTATAACTTAGACTACCTTTATTATTCATCGGAAAACATCCTCACTCACCTTCCACATCAGCAATCTCTCTCTATCATTATACCCTCACCCCCTCTCACAGCTCACCATTATCAGTCACAACACCCTCAACAGTCAAACCAATTTTTTTTTTATATTAAAAACTAATTTTTTTTTTCATAAAATAAAAACGTTACATAATAATTAAAAACGTACATGTACGGAATTATAAACGTAAACACTAAATAGATAACTAAAAAGCGTAAGCTAAAATGTCAACTTCCACCTCGCCGTGATCACCCGCTTCAACTCTTCATAAGCAGCAGTCAACACATATAGTGCTTCGTCTTTTTTACATTCATTCATTTCTCGGAGAACTCTTTTTTCTTGAGTTCTAGCTCCATCTTTTTCATCAACAATAACTCTGTAAGGTTCTGGCCTTTTTGAACGTTACACGGGTTGAGTAAATGTAGCCGGTTGAGTAAATGGGCTCAATAAGAAAGCCATGTACCCGACTCGTAATAGACTACGCAATTTAAGTGGGTCCGACAAAAATGTTAATCAGAAATAGACATTAGACAAAAGTACAAAACATTGTCATTTGTAAATTGCTTGAGAAAGTATCAAATTAGTATAATTTCTGACCGTTGGTTTGAAGTGTTCTATGCTAGGTAACTTCTAATGAATTATCGATGTTTTAGTCAGTGATCTATTACTTCTATTTAAAGCTTATTTAGTAAATTCTTGAACATTACTAATGAAAGTTACGAACTGATAAAATAAGATTATACTTATAACTTAAGCTAACTGAGGCTTACGATATTCTATAAGTTCATATTGGTGTCCCATGCAAAAAAAGGAAAAAAAAGAAGCAATTGCATGCAAAAAAAATAAAAAAATAAATCAATTGTCAAGAGCTTACGTTTCATAATGGTGTCCCATGCGAAAAAAGAAAAAAAAAGCAATTGGAGTGACTTCATCAACTTATCCCCGTCACATCAATTCATATCAAAGCTTCTTTATTTGCTTCTTAACCGAGTTTAATTTCCTTTCACTTATTCTATATATAAGTGTCGGTAAACACAAAGTATTGTGTTTTAATGCATGGCTTTATCTTTTTTTGTTTGGTGGAGATCTACTCCTATGCTTACTGGAGATAGACTCTTATGCTAAGTGTCTTTGTTGTGTTTGTGCTAAGTGTCTATTACAACATTTGCCATTTTTCCCAGCGACAAATCCGGGGAATCCCGGGCGACTTGTCGTTGGGAATAGGTTTCCCTGGCGACATGTCGCTCGGGATAAATCGAACGGAAAAGCTCGAAGGGGATACGTTCCCGGGCGATTTACCCGGGCGACAACGCCAGGCCCACATAGTTTCAGTCAAACAATTAAGTGCCACGGTGGAGGGTTTTCCCGGGCGACATGTCGCCCGGGATAGTTATTTTATA
>BQNB010180311.1:0-12691 GCA_026074375.1 Tanacetum coccineum | reverse complement strand
TATTATTCCGCTGTGTTTTGATCATTGTTATTATACCCTAGTTGAGTCCAGATCTTGGATTTTACAGTTGGTATCAGAGCTTGTTTCTTCATTAATCATTAACAAAGAAACTAGCTAACTATTAACTAATAACCTAGGCGCCTTATAAGGCTTGACGCCTAGTTAACACACACACACACCTTTGATCTACATTGTTACTGGAACTGGTGAGTGCTAACCTAACTAAAGCCCTCTTTATATAATAGAGGTGGTTAGGGTTTACAACCAAACCTTAGCTTACTATCTAAGCTAACTAAACAATTGCATATTTGGTCCTTCATTGTTTCTTCCTTCTTTATTTCGTCTAATAGGTTTTGTAATCTTCAAATCTGTAAATCCCAACAATCTTCCCCGATTTGATATTACAAAACAACCTGCATGAAGAAACAATGCTAAAACATGTCATCACAATAATAAGCTGCACATCCTGCACATCATAAATCTTCTTCCCCTTTTTGTAATCATCCAATAGGGGTCTTGTGCAACTCGGAAACGCTTCCCCTCAAGTGATGCATGTAGATGGTAAGTATATAAACAATAAGCTTCCCCTTAAAAATATACTAACCATTTCATGAATCTCGGACTTAAAAATATACTAACCACTTATAGGTCCAGCCCTAGATAGATCTTTACGCCTGTTGAGGTTGTAGAGCACTTATGTAATCACAAGCAACTCTAAGAGAGACTCTAACAATTGAAACTATTGTTTACGCGGAATATAAACAACAGAAAAATAATTTTACATGAAAACCTTATCAACCCTAGATCCAGAGCCACGAGGCTCTGATACCAATTGTAGAATCCAAGATCTGGACTCAACTAGGGTAATATAACAATGATTGATAAGCACAGCGGAATATAAAGAACAAGAACACAATCATGTTACTAATAAGGTTTTCTTTATTAAGCACAATAAAGAACTAACTACTACTACTACACTACACACGCTCTATGCGTTTCTTAGACTCTCATTGGAGAAGTCTGCTATGAATGGATACCTGTAACCTAGATGCCTACCCTCTTTATATAATAGAGGGAGGTTACAAGAAACCCTAGCTTACTAACAAAGCTAACTAACTATTACATAATAGGTCCTTATTGTTTCAAAAGAAAACATAATACAATTAGGAAACTAATTAATTAACATTAATCATCACATTAATGTTTGACTAATCTATATCTTCAACATTAATGTTGATTTCAATCAACATTAATCTTGATCTTGTTTCCTTCTTTAGCATATCTTGTTTCCATTTGTTTCTTCTTTCTTCATTTCTGTTTATGTGTTTTGTAATCATCAAATCTGTAATTCCTAACAGAAGTTTTAGTGCAGACACTGTTTGGGTAGTTTCTGACTAGGATTCCATCTTCTCTTTGATTATGAGATCTTGTGTAGATATAGTGTTCTTCTTATTCAAAGTTTCTCAATAAGCTCTGATACCACTTGTTGTATCTTATCTCTTATCCTTTCACTGCCTGGAAAAAAACTTCACATAGCATTTGGGTCTTTATCCTCCATCAACCAGTTGTAAACTCAATACTTCTTCTTGCATGGTCCTTCGATTTGAGCCTTTACAAACTGCCAAGATCATAATTATCGGCAATCCACCGATATACGTTTCAATCTTGTCTATCTCTTTTGGGAAAAAAAAAAAAACATCCTGGAACACCATCAAGCTAGTTGCTGAAATCCGTCGACTAAAGGTCCACCACAACGTGCCCTTGACCTTAAGATTCCACATCTCAGTCTCAATCTTCTTGATCTCACCCATCGGGCAGTATTTATCAGTCTTCATTTTCTTTAGTGCTGCCCATGGCATGGCATGAGCTACTTCTAGAGTGGTGGCCTTAACATGGGAATTCCACCATGTAAGAGCATCGTCTTGCAGAGTGCAAGTCGCGAATTTAACTTGACTACTTGCTGAGGGCAATTGCTAATAGCTAAACACAGATCCATTTTCTCAAACCAACGAGTGAGTCGACGAATCCCTCATGCCTTTGAAGTCCAAAGTTTTTGCATTTTAAGAATCAGAGTAAGGAGCATCCGTGACAGTTTGGGCGGCCTTAGTCCTTAACCAATTGCTATTGTACCATTCCTAACCCTGCTTGCTTTTGCTTCACCATTGCAGCACAACCCTCTCCTTGGTCAAATTAAGCCTGAAGTTGTGCCCTCAGTAACATTTGTGTTGTTGGGGCAGGTGTAAACTGGTGGGACTTGGGTTGACCGTGGTGGTTCTCTTTGGTCCAATTTTCTTCAATCACCAGAAAAATACAATTAATCGTTTAAGAATTTCAATACAACAAACGTGACATAACATATGCATCATAAATAAAAAGATCACATCACAACAGTGAAACATATAACCACACAAGATCGACATCACATAATACATCCACTCCATATATAATCTAAATATACTGATCTTTTGTACACAATGCTTCCCTATCGCTATGTTACAAAATAAAAATCAACATAGAGCCCTACTAGCCGGGAGTTACCCGTAATACTTAGTAGGCTATACAGGATAGCTAATCAGAAACAAAAGATCTATACAGGATAGCTAACCAAAACAAAAGATCTATACCACCGCCTGCTACCGGAGTAACCATAAAACTTAACAACTGCATAGTAGATAACAATCATAACCAAAGTCTAGGAACTGCTAACCAGTGTCCTCCCAATGTGTCAACCGCGTGCTCCAGCCCCTAGGCCTGTACGCATGATATAAACTGAACAGCAAGAACATTTGCCAGCCAGACGCAGCCACTCGTGGCGACGCACCCTCAAGTCTCGAACAACTGTAACTCGGCCTATAATACCCTGCAGTGAGCTTCAGACCTAAGCCAAGTCCTGACGGTCTGAATACTCTCTGCTCGTAAGCAAGGTCCTCTTCTCACTCCTCAATACCTCAATCTCAGCTCCCCACAAGCTGCACGATCCGTCTGGGCATCGTGATGTCGTGAGTGAAACTTCGAACTCTCTCTACTACGAACATCTACCTGATAACTGACCCTCATGTTGACCATCTCTAAGGCGGTCATCATCCTCCTCTCAATATCTCAAAACCTGGTCTCCATTTGTCCTACAATGACAAGATCGGACTCTATGGGCTATAGTGAGTCCGCCTGTCTCGCAGCAGCAGCAGCAAAAACCTCTCAATCTCACACCCTAGTCCTGGGAGTAGTAAGTATAATCTCTTCCGAGGCGGCGTGTCAGAAACATAAAAAAAAAAAAACACAGATAGAGCTGATGTGGACTCGGGAATATCAGCTCTGCGCAAGTAAAATGGTGCAGGAAGTGGGATAGGTAACAATGGTGGTCCCAGAGGGGTGTATTGAATGATAGAGGGCTATGCTACATCACTCATCTTAACCTTGAGTGCTCTACGGACTAAGTGGTCGAATACGTGGAATAAAAGGATGGTGTAGTAGAGGTGTAGGTGCCGCATCCTCACGCGAGGCACAATTCCTCAGAGGCATGCTCAGGCTCCGGAATGTACATTAGTACATGGATCATCAGCTCCATTGGATCATGTACCTACTCTGGAGTAGCGTGGTGCCTGCTCTGTTACAACTTCTGGTCCAGCCTCCTGGGCAACGTAAGATGGAATCCTCAGAATGAATACTCCAAGATCGTCCTCGGAGTGGAACAAAGTAATAGGTAACAAGCGGAATCAAGCCTGACATGACACTGTAACCAGCAGAAATAACGTATAAGAGTATATTATTATAAGGCTCTTATTGTATATATACGTAATATATTATTAACCACTTATATCAATTATGAATGCAATCTAAGTCCCAACTAACTAATGCAACATCTCGTGTCCCATAAAAACCCCCTATTTATGTACGCAATGTTAGAAAACGGTTAAATCCAGCAAAAACATTTGACCTGTTCTCTAAAACCTTGGCTCCTGATACCAATCTTAACACCCCCAAATTGGTCGCAGCGTAAGAATAAGGGTCCGGGGCTGTTTACTATCCAGATCAATAGCACAAGATATATAAGAACGACGCAAAAAGTCATTTAAAATGATACATGGGATTTTAATTGAAATACTTAATACAAAAAGCATATAGCTTTAACTTGTTCATTGTTGAATATTTCAAAGTAGAACAATACATTTTCCCAAAATATGATCACCTAAATCTTTAAGCGTGCAATCCAAAATCGTAACCCAAAGCATCCTTGCATCCCATGCCTAATGACCTCCTGATAGACATTGCTTAAAAATTGTCAACAATATGTTGGTGGAATTCATATGTTTGATAAATCATAATATGCAGGACCGCAAGACATTTCCCGTGATAATCAACGACATGCAGGCATCACAAAACTAGATTACATTTACACAAAGCTCAGACACGGAGCTCTACATCTTGACGCAAATATTGCACTACTACTTCAGCCCGCAATGATGTTACAAAAACCCGAAACCTCTAAAATTCGACATGCTATAGACGTTCGTTCCCCGTGATAGCTAGTCACCCAACGGGAGTGTCGTTTCCCAATAGAACTATTAAACTAACATTCGCACTTACATAATGTAAAAATTTTCCCACTACATCCAAGCAATTGACAAGTTCATGATACTGGGCTTTAACATGGGTTTATCCGCTACTTAGGCAAACATGTAATCAATGCACAAATATCCACTGCATCCAATTAGTCAGCCAACAAAGCATGTTTCACCCCAAATAATATAAATACAGTAAAACTGTAAAAATGTGGGGCTATGAACTCCCTTGAGTTTCTGATAATCCCAAATATCCGCAGATAAGCGTCAACGTAAAAGATCGAATGCTCCTAAATTATCATAGGTCGTATAAGTACCAGAGTACTTGAATAAAATTCTATATTTTTATAATCGCACTATCGTTCGGGCTATCATAATTTAAGAGGTCATGACATGACGTTCTAGGAGTTAGGACACTTTAAATCGTAAATCCAACAACTCGTCAATACACCATCCGAAGAGGCCTCATTATGAAACTCCCTAGTAATATAGTACTTTGATAACCACATATTCATTCAATATAGTTTCAATCACCATCTAATGGTTTTTGGTAAAATTACAGTTAATAAATTAAAACGTTATAATTACCGTTTTAGTAAAATCTAGCATAACTTTTGCGTTTTAAAGCGGCAGGGCCCGATTTAAAAACGTTTCTTATGCCCATCTTTTTCGTATTAAGGACGAGTTATCATAATTTGGATATTTTCATATTTTGACCCCTCTGGTGAACAGTACCTTTTACTGTTCACATCAGACGTGACTTTTTTTAAATCGTACTATTGTCGTAAAACCCGTAAATGTCTTATTTTATTCTTATAGGCTCTGTTTTTAACGATTAAATTTCGAGGACGTTCTCGTTATTGAAATGTTTTTTATATAATTTTATGAGGTTACAAAAAATGTAACTCTCTGTCATGAACATAACTTTTAATAAAAATAATTTTAGAAAAGTAATTAATTGTCGTAAAACTCGCAAATTCATAACTCCGAGGTCGTTAATTAATTGAATAATTTACGATTCTTATCATTTTGGAACATTCCCTAAAAATATGTATTATTTTATTAAAATATCAAACCTTGCTGTTTGAATATTTTTTATAAAAAGTTTTTATAAAATTCTTTATAAATCCGTTTACTTATCGTATAACATGTTTTTACCATAACTTTTCCGTTATTTATCTGTTTGACAAGTTTTCTTACTTTTTTCCGGGAATCCCGTCAGATAGTATTACTTATAAAAATAATAAAATAAAGTAAATTTTTATAACACTTACTTTGGGCAGAATGTTTACATAACTTTCATAAGTCCATTTTTGACCTAGTTTTTATGTTTTACCACTTTATACTTTTTACATAATAACCATAAGTATAGAAGTCTTCTCATCTTGTTATATCCTTATTTTAATGATCATATAACATTACTATAGGTCTCCAAACTTAACCTTAACATGTCACTCTTGCCATTTCTTTTACTATGAAACATATTAAAGAGACTTTTAAAAACCTAATTTACATTAACACTTTTTAAAGCTTAATTAAGATGTAAAATACTTATGTATCCATTTAATAACTTCCATATTAATCCATGCCATACAACATTGGTATAAGCTCATAAAACAATATTTCCAAGAAAAATCCCATGTGCACAAGTTAAACAGATCCTACTGGTGATATCACTATATAAACACACAAAGCATATAATCCATTAAATGAAAAGTTAAGGGCTTAAGATAACCTTAATGAGATGAGGTAGGATGATGATAAATAATGTTAAACCCTTGATTAGACTAAACCCAAGAATTAAACCAAGAAAACCCTTGTTTTCCTTACTAAAACCCTAGCTCCTTTTATACTTGATAATACTACTTATGAAAATGCTTAGTCCAATGCTTGGAACACCTTAGAATATCTTAAATGGTTGGTATATTGAAGGTAAGGTGTATAAAATTTTTGTATGGGTTTTTGGTTTGGGGGGGGGGGGGGGGGGGGGGGGGGTGGGGGGGGGGGGGGGTGGGGAGTTGGAGCTTGGGTTTGAGCCGTGACTATACGGACACAAAGGAAGTGATTTTTGTGATTACTAGTTAGGCCATACTTCATTAATGGTTTATGTTTCTATGTTTCCTAAAAGAGACATCATCCCATGGAATTAAGGGATGATGTTTCTAGTTTCTTTTCTTTTATAAACTTTGTATTACTTGTGTTTTCATAAAATAAATGTGTAAGTAAACTTTTATATAAAAATGTAATGTGTAGTTTATTTTTATAAAAGTATACTTGTAATGTCTTGGTTAATTTGTACATATACATTTATATAGGACATGTATATGTATGCTCAATGCATAAAGTTTTATAAACTTTGATCGTTGTATAAAAACGTAGGTACTTGTTGAAGCGTAGAATTATTTTTGAGGTTCCGGGTATGCTTAAACGTACTTTATCGCGAAACGAATTTAACTTACGTAACCGATAAAAATAAATGAACAACGGCCATAATTATTCTCAAAATAATTATTTAATACTTTATTGATGCCAACGCTTAATTGATTGATGCCCGTTTACATTAAACGCTAATTTTTAGCTTACGCGATTTAGCTTAACATTTATGATTTAAAGCAAATGCGTACAATACAAAAGGTACATTGCGGATTTATCGACGTCGTCAATGACTTGAAAACACAGGGTATTATAAATATTGCCTTGATTAAAACATGGGATGATATACAAGCAAAGATTGATGTTGATCATCAGTTGGCTGAAAGATTGCAAGCACACGAACAAGAAGAGTTATCTGTTGAAGAAAAGGCTACATTATTTCAACAACTCTTAGAGAAAAGAATAAAGCATTTTGCAGCTAAAAGAGCAGAAGAGAAAAGAAACAAACCACCAACAAAAGCTCAACAGAGAAAGATAATGTGTACTTACCTAAAGAACATGGAAGGATACAAGGTCAATGATTTGAAGTTGAAAGAGTTTGATTCTATTCAAGAGATGTTTGACAAAGCATTCAAGAGGGTAAATACATTTGAGGACTTTAAAATAGAGTTGATGGAGGGCAAAGAAAAGAGAGCAGGAACTTAGCTAGCACAAGAGATTACAAAGAAGCAAAAAGTGGAAGATGACAAAGAAACAACAGAGATTAAAAAGTTAATGGAAATCATTCGAGATGAAGAAGAAGTAGCAATTGATGCTATTCCTTTGGCTGTTAAGTCTCCAAGTATTATTGACTGGAAGATTCTTAAAGAAGGAAGAAAAAGCTATTATCAAATAATAAGAGCTGATGGAAAGTCTCAAATGTACATGATCTTTAGTCACATGCTTAAAAGTTTTGACATGGAAGATTTAGAAACTTTGTACAAGTTGGTAAAAGCTAAATATGAGTCAACAAGACCAGTGAAAGACTTGGATTTGTTATTATGGGAGTTAAAAACAATGTTTGAACCACATATAGAAGATAAAGTATGGAGGAATCAACAAGACTACAAAGTGTTGAATTGGAAGCTGTATGACTCCTGTGGAGTACATTTCTTGAGGATGCAACATATGCAAATTTATATGTTGGTAGAGAAGAAGTATCCTCTTACACCATCTACACTTACAATGATGTTGGAAAAGAAGCTTATGATTGACTATGAAAGTGAAATGGCTTATCAGCTTCTTAAATTCATCATAAAATAGCTTAAGAAGTAAAGAAGTGTTTGGAAGCATCTTCTTGGTGTTGATGAAGTCTTAAATGCAGAAACTTGATGATTTTGAAGAAGAATAGCAAGTTTAGGGGAGGATTATTGGGATTAAAAGTCTTTTTGAGGCTGTTTGAATTAGTGCTGCTCATGTTTGTGTTAATGCTGCTCAGCTAAAGTTAGTGCTACTCATGAACTTGAAAGAAAATATGCTAAGTGTTTACTACTGGTTGTACACAGTTACTACTGCTAGTAAATATTAGTACTGTTAGTGAAAATATTCTAGGTAGTTATTACTGCTAGTGATAAGTTACTACTGCTAGTACAAAGTTACTACTTCTCAAGGTTAAGACTGCTCAGAGATAAGTTAATGCCGCTAAGGTTAATAAGTTAGTATTGTTTGGTGTTAGTACTTCTTATGTGATATGTATTAGTTGTTTATAGAAAAGATTTTAGATACTTAGGAAAGTATTGTAAGCCGACTAGGGCTGTTAGAAACACGAAAAGTATCGGTCACTTCTAATAATAGTTAGTCAAAGTCCGTAGTAAGTCAAATGTAATGTTATTAATCTAATTGGGCCAAAGTTAGGAAAAGCCCATGGAAATCCCATGTAAAGCCTATCCATAGGCCGGCCAAAAGGTTATTTATACACCTCTCCATGCCTTGAAGAGGTAGTTGGTTGTTCATTATTCACACAGTTATGCATTTCTATCTTTTGTTTACTTTCTCTCTCTAAGTGTTCATCCAACCCTCTCTCTCACTAAAACAACCTCTCTTCCTCTTTCTATGTATGTTATTTGATTGTTCTTAAATTGGTATCAGATCCTGGAGTGGTGTGTTTAGTTTTTGTGTTTCATTTTTGGTTCGTGGTGTTTTCTTGCAAAATTTTGTCCTTTTCTTGTTCTTTTTTTGTTTTCGAAGCTATTGTGTACACTAAAGGATCATTTACCTTAGTAAATCTGATCTAGTATCTTTATGATATAGGTGTACAAGCTTAGAATCAAGAAAAATATCATTTTTGGTCATCTTTGTGTTCGAAAACGTTTACAAAGAACAAAATCTTGATTTTAAATTTTTTAGCTTAAAAACGTTAAAGTTTCCATTTTTCTTGTTCCTAGGGTTAGTAACACTAATTGTACAAGAATTTTTGTAAAACAGCCATCAAAAAGGTGTCTTTTGTGTTTTTAAAAGTTTGTGTTTCGACACCTGTAGCAACCGAACAACTCGTTTCGTTTCAACCGAACAACTGGTTTTTAGTAGTAACCGAACAACTAATTTCTAGTAGTAACTGAACAACTGGGCTTCTAGTATCAACCGAACAACTGTGCTTCTAGTATCAACCGAACAACTGGGCTTCTAGTATCAACCGAACAACTGGGCTTCTAGTATCAACCGAACAACTGGGCTTTTAGTGTTAACCGAACAACTGAGCGTCTAGTTGGAACCGAACAACAAAGTTGGAGTTAGAACCAAACAACTCAATTTTAGTTGGAACCGAACAATTGAAGTCTAGTTGGAACCGAACAACTTAATTTTAGTTGGAACCAAATAATTAAAGTCTAGTTGGAACCGAACAACTAAGTTGGAGTTAGAACCGAATAACTTAATTTTATTAGGAACCGAACAATTGAAGTCTAGTATCAATCGAACTACTCAATCTTCAAAATTATACGGTTTATTTTGTTAACCTGTAAAATCCCGTGAAATGTCAACTTGCTTTTCCCAGTTTTGTCAAGAATTGTAAAATCACGTGTAGTTATAAGAATTAAAACACTTAAAAGACAACTTCACCAAACACAATTTATTTCTACCACTGTTCAATCAAATAGTAATCTTTTAACATACTAATTTCTCAATGACGACTCTTGCTGACATAGCGATTCTTTCAGGTGCTGACAATCGTCCACCAATGTTGGAAAAAGATATGCACGATTCTTGGAAAAGTAGAATGGAGCTATACATGACGAATAGACAACATGGACGAATGATCCTTGAATCCGTTGAAAATGGTCCACTCATCTAGCCTACGATTGAGGAGAATGGAGTGACTTGACCAAAGAAATATTCTGAGTTATCTGCTATGAAAGCAATTCAAGCTAATTGTGATGTCAAGGCAACAAATATCATTCTCCAAGGATTATCTCTAGAGGTCTATGCACTTGTTAGCAATCATCGAATCGCCAAGGAACTTTGGGAAAGAATTTAATTTCTCATGCAAGGAACTTCACTGATGAAACAGGAAAGAGAGTGTAAGCTTTGTGATAAATTTGATAAGTTTGCTTATAAGACGGGGGAAACACTACATGATTTCTACTTGAGATTCTCACTGCTACTCAATGACATGAACATCTACAATGTGACATTGGAACAATTTCAAGTAAACACTAAGTTTTTGAATACTCTTCCTCCTGAGTGGACCAAATTTGTGACTGATGTCAAATTAGTTTGGGATTTGCATACAACTAACAATGACCAGCTTCATGCTTACCTGGGACAACATGAATTTCATGCAAATGAAGTTTGTTTAATGCATGAACGCAACTCAGATCCGCTTGCTTTGGTTGCAACCCATCAGATGACCCAGTCTCCTTATCAAACTCATCAGAACTCATATCAAAACTCTCAATTTCAACCACAAGTTTCACTATATCAGTCTCAACAGTGTGGATCACCTTTTCTGTCTTAACAATACTCAAACAATCAATCATCAACACCTCTTTCAATCACTTATCCATCCAATGATTATCAATCATCATCAGTTCACCACAACGTTTATTCTCCATCATCATCTATCCCTCAATTGGAATTTGCTCCCTTAGTTAACCAACAACCTGAATTTCCCCAACCAGACTCGGGTCTAATTGTTCCAGTGTTCAAGCAAGGTGATGATCCCATTGATGCCATCAACCATATGATGTCATTTATATCAGTTATCGTCACATCTTGCTATCCTACTACCAACAATCAGCTAAGGAATACGTCAAACCCTAGGCAACAAGCTACCATTAATGATGGAAGAGTGACTTTACAACCAGTTCAGGGGAGACAAATTTTTTTACTACAGGGACAAGTAGGACATACATTCCTGGAGCAAGTGGAAGCAATTCTAGGAAACAAAGGACTATTATTTGTTACAACTGCAAAGGGGAGGGACACATGTCCAAACAATGCACTGAGCCTAAAAGGAAACGGGATGATTCTTGGTTTAAGGATAAAGTGTTGCTGGTACAAGCTAAGCAAATGGTTAAATTCTACATGAGGAAGAGCTAGCATTTTTGGCAGATCCAAGAATTGCAGAAGGTCAAGCCACACAGATAGTCATTACCCACAATGCCGCTTATTAAGCCGATGATTTAGATGCATATGACTCTGATTTTAATGAATTCAACACAGCCAAAATTACTCTCATGGCGAATTTATCTCATTATGGTTCAGATGCTCTCGCTGAGGTATACAATCATGATAATGTAGATAACAACTTGATGAATCAAGTTGTGCAGGCAATGCCATCTTCTAAACAGTCGAGTGTTGTGAATAATTCAGAGACTGAAATAACCAGTGATAGCAATATCATTCCTTATTCTCAGTATGTGAAAGAATCATAACAGGCAGTTGTTTTGAATTCTAACTCATCTACACAACAAGATGCGCTGATATTATCTGTGATTGAACAACTGAAAACCCAAGTGATTAACTGTACAAAGATAAATTTGGACAATAAAAGTGTCAATGATACTTAAACTGCTGAGCTTGAAAGATACAAAGAACAAGTTAAAGTTTTGAAAGAAGGACAAAAGGTTGATTTAAAGAGTAAAGATAGTGTCTTAGATTCATATGAACAGTCTGTAGAGATTGATCGTCTTAAACAAACTCTTTCAGAACATTTAAAAGAAAAGGAATCTTTAATGCAAACTGTTACTCTTCTCAAAAATGATTTTAAGAAAGAAGAATCTAGGAACATTGATAGAGAGATTGCTTTAGAAAAGAAGATCAAACAGCTGGATAATATTGTTTTTAAAAAGGATCAATCTACACAAACTGTTCACATGTTGACAAAACCTTAGTTTTTCTATGATCATACCACTAAACAAGCTCTAGGTTTTCAAAATCCTTTCTATCTGAAGAAAGGTCATCAGTTGAAACCAAAGCTTTATGATGGTAATGTCATTAAGAATACTAGTGCTATTGTGATTCCTGACTCCGAAGAGACCCTTATGCTTGCTGAAGAGAATCGTTTAAAAATGCTTTTAAAACAACAGGATCCAATGATGTTAGAAAAGAAAGTTAATACTACACCAGTCGATTATGTTGCTCTTAACCAACTTTCTCAAGATTTTTAAACACGATTTGTTCCACAAACTGAATTATCTATTAAACAAGCCTTTTGGTCTCAGAATTCTATGAATTCTTCAAATCCTAGTCCTTCTTGTAGACCCACCAAAGTTAAGGTTCCA
>BQNB010180310.1:1589-12691 GCA_026074375.1 Tanacetum coccineum | reverse complement strand
TCCGAGACCGTGTCTTTTTAATTGAATCAAAAAGTTTTTGATATTCAAGTTTCAAAGACTCATTTTCTTTTGTTAATGATTCAACTTGAAAAACCAAAGACACGTTCTCATTATCTAATTTCTCAACTTTTGATATCCAAGAGTTTGCACAAGCAGTTTTCTCTTTTTTGGTGTTGCAATTTCAATTCGAAATCAATACTTTGTGCTTAATACCGTTGGAAGTCATTTCAAGAATCACAATTCGTTTAAGCAAATTCTGTTGGATATCGTTGGACTCCTTTGTAATTCTCACAACCGCTTTTCGCAAATTATCATTCTGAATTTCCATATAAGAATGCATGAGAATATCTCTAACAGTATCAGCTAAGGATGCTTTCAAGAGTCGACCAAGAACAATTTTCAAAAAATCATTTTCCTTTGTTGTTTCAAGAAGTTCTATTCCCATTGACTCAAAAATATTTAACATTTCTTTTAGTTTCGTTGTATACTCCTTTTCAAACATTGTTATGAAAAAGCATAAGTGTTCATTTATCGGTTTCACCTCATTATAACAAAGACTTCAAATTTCATGATCGTTGCCAGTCAAAAAACTTGTATCATCCACTTTTATTTTTGTTGCAACAATGATTTCAAGACTTTTGATTTCGTTTTTAATCTCAGCAAAATACCTTTGAATTCTGTTTTGTTTTGGCACTTTTTGTGGAGGTGACCTCGATTTTTGAACACTTTCGTTTTGAGGAGATACATTAGAAGTAGAAGCTTCTAAAAAATATTGTTGTTTAATAGAAACTTTTTTTGAGGAACAAATGTTTCATAAAGATGATTTAAACTTGCATAATCAATTGGAAACAATTTGATTTTCTTTTCTTGAACTTTTTCATCATTTTGTTTGTCTTTCATTTTTAATCGATTCTTTTCCGCATCCTCAAGGGTTTCCTTAGAATCATGAACATGAACATGCACATTATTAGCAAGAAGATATGCAACATCATACAATTTAGGATTATATGCAATTACTTTCTTGAGAAGACAAGGATTTTTGTAACCCAAACTACTATTCAAACCCAAATCATAAAAAATAATCAGGCTTAGTGCCAAGCATATGAATTTATTTGAAGTGAGTGATTCATTTTATAAATGACTTTTTCATGGTTTTTAATTTTGTCTTCTAACTTAAGAATGTCATCAAGATACACGTCCTCACGTTTTTTAAAAGAAGTTTTTAATTAATCACGATCATGACGCATTCTCAAAAAATCAGCATGTTGATCTGAAATTGTTTTGTCAAATCATTCTTTTCTTTTTCAAGAGCCCCAGTTTTCGATTATCTACAATAATTTTTGTTTGCAATTGCTCTTCAAGTCATTTTGCACGATGATTAGCTTCATCATATGCCGTTTGAAAATTATTTATGTTTTCTGGTTCAGATTGAAATACCCAAACCCTTTCCTTATACTCCTCAAGTTCTTTGGTTAAGAAAGCATCTGCCTTTTTAACCTCTGCATTAATCTTATGTGTTTTCTCAGCCTCTAATTGCACACTTTTCATTAAATCTTCCATTTTAGCACGATGTTGATCTTGAGCAATAGTATCATTTTCAATGATTTCAGTATTACCCTCTCCATCTGAATCATCAAATATGATACTACTATCAATTTGATCATCATCATATGAAGGTTTAAATGTTTCATGTTGTACATGTTGACTTTTTTCATGATCATAATTAGAGAATATCGTATCCATAAAACAAGATTCAGAAGTATGTACCTCATTTACAAATTCAGGATCTATATCGGGGTCATTAATGACTGATTGAATCCTTGCCATCACGATACAAGTAGCATTAAGCTCCTTTATTTCATCCTCAGGTACATCTGCTAGTAAGAAATCATTCTCTTCATCATTTAGATTAATCCATGCTTCATCTTCTTTTTAAGCAACGTCTGCTCCTTAAAAAATTGTGAGTCTCGAACCCTGAGCTTTGGACAGCCTCTAGCATAATGACCTTTCTCGTTGCAATTGTAGCATTGAACTATTGGTGAATTCCCTGAATTAGCAATAGTTCTTGGAGTCCTTTGAAAAGTATTAGCATTTTTAGCATTCCTCTAAACATATACGTTTCCAGCAGTATTTCCTTGATTACCAACAACCCTCCTAGAATTTCTTCCAATAGTTCTACATTCCCAACATTCTTGATCTGAACATCAACTATACCATTTTGTACATAAGCTTGATTCTATGTATTTGAAAAAGTACGAAGATGATTGTTTGTTGGTGTAGAATAATGTTGAGTGATTGCACGATCAAGAAGCATCATTGTTTTAGTCAAATTATCTGTTTGATCATCACTAGTTACTTCTCCTTGAATGTCATACGATTGAGAATCATCAAATTCATTCACAAAGGAAGGACGAGTAACATAGTAATCTTGTGGAGGTCGAGAGTGAGAGTTAGGGGTGAGCAAAAACCGCACCACAAACAGCAAAATCGTAAAAACCGCAAAAAACTGCACCACGGTTTTAAAAAAAAATAAAAACCACAAAATGCGGTGCGGTTGCGGTTTTACCCATAAAACCGAACCACAAAACCAGCACCGCACATTGATTATTTAAAACCGAAAAATGGCACATTGATTATTTAATGTGTGTTATAAGGCTTCTGCTGCATATTATCATTAATATACTTAAAAGGTATAAGTAATGTGTGTGTTTACAATAAATATATGAATTGTTATAACCGAAAAAACCTACATTGTAAACCAAAACCCGCAAAAACCCACATTAATTATATAAGTTATAAGTGATGGTGCGGTGCGGTTAAAAACCGCAAAACCGACAAAAACCGCTAAAAACTCGCAAAACCGAAACCACAAAATGTGGCGCGGTTTGGTTTTTATTTTTATAGAAACTGCAAGTGCGGTTGCGGTTCGGTTTTAGTCAAAACCCACACCAAACCGCACGATGCTCACCCCTAGTGAGAGTGAGATGAACTAGCGTATGTATGTGCAACAAGAGCGAGAAGATGATGTGCTTTAGCAGCTCGTTTTGCTTGTAAGGCATTCATAGTCACTTCATGTTGCTTTAGGTGATGATATAAAACATCATAGTCAACATTAAGAAGATTAGGGTATTGACGAGCCATGATAACATATTTACTCCATTCCGATTGTAATGAATTAAGAAACATAGTGTTGACTGTAGTGGTGTTGGGTAAGACTAGACTTTGTTCCTGATGCGGTGGAGTGCAACGCAGAAGTTTTACAACCCTCCTAGGCAGTGTACCTAACCGTTGTAGTATAGTATAGGCAAGACTCGAGGGGTTATTATCGTTCTCTAGGGGAATAGTTTGGGTAGGCTCGAATTGTATGTTCACTAGGGTATAAGGGGTGAATGAAGATTATGTTTTGTATTTTTATATTTTTTAGAAAGCAAGCAAATCTCGGGTTTTAAGAGGGGTTGATTAAACTACTAAATTAAACTACTTCTAATTATGTAGAAAAGTAAATTAATGGGAAAAACTCGTATGGTTAAACAAATGTGTTTACCTAATTATGCACTACTCCCTAGTTGTTTTCTCAGATTTTATTGCCCGTCACCCTCGTTAATGTAATGTGTAAGTATTCTCTAATTCAAATACTAAACTCGGAATCTACCCAAAGGTGATCTAGATCCTCTAACCTAGTCGTGTTTCCTTAGACGCCTATGCTATACAATCAAATAGCTAGTTTTCTAAAGCCTAACACGCACACCATCAACAAGAAGCAATAATAAAAGATCCAACAACTAGGTTTCATGCAATCACAAGCAAACATAATTAGATTTAGCCAAGCATGTTAATTGAAAGTGAAGAACAATTAATCAAACAACACATAGACATACTGAATGATTAAAAGGGTAAAAGAACTTCACTTCAATTAAACATGGAGTATGAGTGAGTACAAAAGGGTTTAGAAATCCTAAAATTCGACCACAATGGCTGCTACAAAGATATCCCACGATACTCTACGTTTTTCCTCTCTAATTTATGAAAAATAAGGTTTGTATATATAGAAAATAGGGTCTGACGGCGTCGCAACAAATCCTGACGCCGTCGGCCCGCCGAATCTTCTAAAGGCTTCTTTTGAGTCGGTTACTGTGACGACGTCACAAGTCGTGGTGACGTCGTCGCTTGTTACTTCTAACGGCGTCACAGCTGATCCTGACGCCGTCTCCACGTATTGTAAAACCAAGTCTTGTGTCTTCGTCCTGTTTCTTCCCAAATCGAGCCCAAGTCACGTTCTTTTCCTCCAAATGCTTCCCAAATGCTAAAATATCAAAAAGAAACGATTAAGTACAACTTTTGGGGATATTTGCATGATTTTGGGGTTTAAATGATCCCGAAAAAGTGTATAAAAGGACACCTCATCAAATACCCCTATACTTGGGATTTGCTTTCCTCAAGCAAATGGGCTTTTCAACCTTGTAAATAACAAAATCGGGGGCGTTTAACCTACTATATAAAGATAGTTTATGGCACAACCAGATTAACCGTGTAATTAAAAGCACGGAAACCATACACTAGCACCTCACATAAGTGTTTGGATTCTCTCTTTCTCTCGGTGTAATAATAAATTATAACATTTATAGGAAACGGGAAAAATAAACACTCACTACCTATCATAGTATATAGATTACCATAAGCTTGAATAAAGCTAAAACAACCAACCTACTTTTGGCGTAACAACCTAGGAATACTAATCAAGAGGTCTTTAAGGGATGTTACGTTAGGTGTAGGGTAAAGGAAACACGATTAGGATATGGGGGAATTTTAACTGGTGGCAAACTAATTATCTACAAGAATACATGTAAAAGGCGTTGCTAAGCCAAGACTCGATGAAACTAGGACAAATATACACAACTTTACATCAAAATCTTTCTTTTTATTTTCTTGACATAAACGTAAGCAAGATGACAGCCCGTATATTCTAACATACTTTTTTGCGTTTTTCAATTTTTTATTTTTATATACACTTTTGCCCTGCCATCTGCTGAAAATAAATAACATCACACATGACTCAGGGCTTATAGTTGTAACCCTACACATAAGTTTTTAATACTTAATAAAATAAACTAACTAATTACCCGAATTGCGAATGATCAATAAACCATGGAGTATATTAAGCACGTATGGGGGTAATAATTTGACTTTCTTTCCCATTTCTCCATATAATGAAAGAGAAATGCTACATCCACTTAATTTTTACTAACAAACTCCCACACAATGATGCGACAAATATAATTGACCAATTATGTTTTAGTGTATTTTCTCTTGTTTATTTTCACAACCTATAATTGATTGACACATCTTTGTGTGGATTTTTCTTGGTAAGTATTATGTGGATATAGCATTTCTCATAATGAAAACTACTATGAATCCTAATCGTCCCAAAACTGTATACACTAACAATAGACTCGACTTAGCAACTATGTAATCAAGTAAACAATTAACTAGGGTTAAACAAATATGATAAGAATAATGTACTATAAATAAGTATATACAAGGAAGGCTAAGGCGATTTGGGTGTAACATTTTGGTGGCGTGTAAATAATGCTCTTCATTAATAATCCGGAATCCATCAGAAAATTACGAGAACCGTGAAAAGAATAGGCTCAAAGGGGTGTTTTAGGGGTATCTTGCACTAAAAATGAGTGCATAACAAGGGTGTGGGGGTAGTTATATGACCGGGGAGATCATCATAACCATAGCAAACAAAGGCTAAAAAACAAGGGTTATCCTAATGCCTCTTATCACTTAGAAAATCCTAATCACACAAATGCGATCTCACTAGCAGTCTCGAGATGAATCGCTAAAGCAAGTTCTAGAATCTATAATACTACCGGTATACACTCATAAGCATTAAAATGAATGCTTTTATTCCAAAATATATAGGGGAGAACCTCACATTTTTGGGGTGGATTTTTGAGTAGTAAGGTTTTTGTGCTAGTCATATAACTCCTATCCATGAGACGCTTCTAATACTGCAGTTTCACCGATATATGCCATAAAAAAATTTGGCCCAAAATTACCGTCCTAAACTATGTTTCGGTATATTACACATCTTTTTAAAAACAAAGCAAATGCAAATGAAAGAATAGTTTCTAAGGCTTTTATTACCCCCTATACTTATTTTGAACATTGTTCTACGAGCACTCGAAAAACAAATAAAGGGAAGATAAATAAAAAGCGAGAGAAACTAATACTCCCCTGATTTGCTCAATATTAGAGAAGAAACAAGATAGGCTAAATCGTCATCCAAAAATCGTCCAAGTGAAAATCCTAAGAGCTTCCGGACTCTCCTCATCTAATATAACATGTGAATCAAAGACAAAGATAACTATACCAAGAGTAAAATCGGCGGGAAATAATTTACAACCCCATTAATCATAAATTAAAATCCTAAGAAAGCATATAAAGATAGAATGTTAGTACTAATGTAATCATGGCTTTCTACAAAAATTTGGAAAATTAAAAATTCTGGATATTAAACAACATAATTTTTCAAAAATTTAAAAAAAAACGCAAAAAAAATTTTCTATAGTGGTGACACCGTCAAGATTTAATCGCGACACCGTCTCCACACACTGTGAAAGTTTATTTCTTCGTTTTCTGGAAAAATTTCTACAAACATATCTTATTAATGATTTCTTGGAAAAAATTTACTGCATAGGCCATAAAAACGGTTAGTACAAACATATGACTCAAAACAAAGAAATAAAACATAAAAGTGTGATTTTAACTTAAACTATCTATTTTATATGTTTGAAATGGTTCTTAAAAACCAGATGTTTTCCCCTACACTTATTTTATGTAAAATATCTTTGATTGTAATTAAGACGAGGTTAAAGACAAAACAAAACATGATCACATATAATTCAAACATATAAGATAAATAATGAAATTTAAAAACACACGACACTCCTAAAATGCATAAAATAAAAGATTGGGTTGCCTCCCAATAATCGATTTTCTTTATTAACGAGTCTTCTAGCTAGACTCGCAGTCACTTTCCTTACGTGACTCCCACATGATTCGCACTACTATTATCCTTATCCTTGTCGGTTTTGTATTAATGTCCTAATTCTAGGCATTCCTTATAAAAACCAAATATCGTTTCCATCGCGTAGCCTACTCCTCTCTTTATATCCTCCTCGTTCCTAAAGTATACAATGATCGGAATTGCTCTATCTTATGGGGCATTTAATGAGCAATTTCATCGAATCCATTTGTGAACTTTACTATTCCTAGTGATGAATCATAAGTCATGTTTGATGTTTCAACAAATGGTTTCCTAGTACTACTTGTGACAAGAAAGGGTCTATAACCGACCTAATATCCTCTACTATCAAGAAATCTGTAATGTAAGTAGAATTCCCTACGAAGATATGCATCCCCCTAATCCTTTTCGTAAAATTACTTATTCTTCTAGGGTCATTAAGGTCTATCCTGGGTTCAAGTTTCCTTTTAATGATCCAATTGTAATGCATACGAGTCATGATGTTAACAGGGGACTTAATATCTATGTAAGCCTTCCATACATGTACGTGTCCTATGTTACAATGGATTTTTAGGTTTGAGGGATTTTCTCCCATGATAATTAGGTGTCTCCTAAAGAATGGTGGGCTAGGGTCGCTTAGTAAGTACTTATGATATGCTAATTCGTTTTTAGTCAAGAATTTATCAAAGTACTCGACACCTACTTCTTCTTCTTGGTAAGAAAAATCTCTTTCAAGAGGTGGGGCAAGTTATGCTTAAAGATTCAAGGAGTGAATTGAGCTCACAAATCTTTCTATTTCTAAATGAGTTGGGGGTTTGGGTGGTAACGATGGATTAACGTTCTCCATAATGAAGAATGGAATAATCAAATGGAAATTATAAGATAAATAACACAAAGAAAAGATATACTACGATAAAGCTACACTAAAAAGAAACAGATAATCTCACTTGATAGGAATCTTGTTAGTAGACCAAAGCTAGATAGAATCTAAAATCTAGATTATTCCCCGGCAGCGACGCCAAAAACTTTATGTGGTAGGTTGCAACGCAGAAGTTTTACAACCCTCCTAGGCAGTGCCGCAGAGTACCTAACCGTTGTAGTGTAGTATAGGCAAGACTCGAAGGTGATTATCGTTCTCTAGGGGAATAGTTTGGATATGATCGAATTGTATGTTCACTAGGGTCTAAGGGTTGAAGGAAGATTATTTTTTATTTTTTTATTTTTTTAGAAAGCAAGTAATTCTCGGGTTTTAAGAGGGGGTTGATTAAATTACTAAATTAAACTACTGCTAATTATGCAGAAAAGTAAATTGATGGGAAAAACTCGTATGGTTAAACAAACATGTTTACCTAATCATGCACTACTCCTTAGTTGTTTTTTTAGATTTTATTGCCCGTCACCCTCGTTAATGTAATGTGTAAGTATTCTCTAATTCAAATACTTAACTCGGAATCCACCCAAAGGTGATTTAGATATGAAGATCTAATCACAGGTATCCTCTGACCTAGTAGCGTTTCTCTAGACGTCTATGCTATACAATCAAATAGCTATTTTTTTTAAGCCTAACGCGCATACCATAAACAAGAAGCAATAATAAAAGATCCAACAACTAGGTTTCATGCAATCATAAGCAAACATAATTATATTTAGCCAAGCATGTTAATTGAAAGCAAAGAACAATTAATCAAACAACACATAGACATATTGAATGATTAAAAGGGTAAAAGAACATCACTTCGATTAAACATGAAATATGAGTGAGTACAAAAGGGTTTAGAAACCCTAAAATTCGACCACAATGGCTGCTACAAAGATATCCCACGGTACTCTATGTTTCTCCTCTCTAAAATATGACAAATAGGGTTTGTATATATAGAAAATAGGATCTGACGGCGTCGCAACAAATCTTGACGCCGTCGGCCTGGCGAATCTTCTAAAGGCTTCTTTTGAGTCGGTTACTATGACAACGTCACAAGTCATGGTGACGTCGTCGCTTGTTACTTCTGACGACGTCGCAACTGATCCTGACGCCGTCTTCAGGTACTGTAAAACCATGTCTTGTGTCTTCGCCCCATTTTTTCTCGAATCGAGCCCAAGTCACGTGCTTTTCTTCCAAATGCTTCCCAAATGCTAAAATATCAAAAAGAACGATTAATTACAACTTTTAGGGATATTTGCATGATTTTGAGGTTTAAATGACCCAAAAAAGTATATAAAATGACATCTGATCAGTTCTATTTCATTCATAAGTCTTGGGAAACGTTCATAAATCGACTCAAGAGATTTTACGGCCACTAAAGTAAACTTATCAAATTAATTGGTAAGCCTTTAGTTTGTTTCTTGCAGACTTAGATATGTTCCTTGCATTAGCCTTCTGATGTGTCGTTGTGTGGTTTATATTTTATTGATTCAAGTTTTAGATTTATATTTTGCCGACTAAACTAAAAACAACACTTTAATGGGCAGTGTACCCGATCGATAGTAGTTTCGTGGTAAGTAGGGTGTCGAACACTTGAAGCAAGGTTAAATCTATCAATTTAATTAATATCTTGGTTATCTAATCTATGTTAATTCTATTCTATTCTAAACCTATGTCAGCCTAGTTCCTAATTCTAACGAAAAAATGGGGGTTTTCATCTTGAGAGACTGGCACTGTTTGGTTGGTGACTATAATCAATTCAAGACACTTTAACCCACGTAAGCTAATAAACAAAAGATAAAAGAGCGGTTGAGCCTAATATAAGAAAATTGTATTAACCATTATTAATCCGATTAGAACGTTGGTTTGTTTATTAAGTGCAATGATTTCTTCTCTCGAGGCGGCATATCATTCTTAAGACTTAGGCGAGACTTCTTCCTAAGACCTAGACACATTAATTCTGTCACAATTAAAGCCTCCACATAAAGCATCCTTATTTGCTGATTATAATCTATCTTAGGGATTAAAGTAATAATGGTTGATTCTTGTTAAAACCCGTCTAGAGACTTTTTACCCATTTAGCTTAATGTCAATTTTATAACTGTAGTCCACTTGTCCAACTATCCAATGGAATCAGAACGTTACTTGTTGAGTTATCTACCGTCACCTGTAAGTCAAAGATCAATAAACTTGGCTTTATCCAATTATTAGTTAAGCCGAAGCGTATCCTAGACACAGATTTAGAAGGACAATATTTGTGATCCTATGATTCTAGATGTATAAATTACTTTATGGAGAGCTATCTTGGCATCTAGATCACTTGGTCCGTATCACTAGATCTAGTGAATGGGATAGGTCGCATACAAAAGCGCGTAAACAAGTATAAATTGATAAACATAAACAAGCATTCAAGGATAAATCAAGAAATCAAGATAAACAAATACCAAACATTCAGATCTTCATAATATGGCTAATACCGGAAGGTATTAACCTTCAAACGTCATGATAAATACAAAAGCAATTATTTAGCCAATGTAAACTAACTGAGTTAACAAATGATACCAAAAACTGAACGATTACTAAAGTATATGGAATTACACGTTGTCTCCTATGGAATTGATAACGTTGCTCAACCTCTTCTGCTCTTTTTCTCCTCTGAAAATTCACTTTTATGGTTTAGGTATCGAGAATACGATTTAGCACACTTAAAGCTCGTTTTTGAGCCTTCGATTTATAAGGTCTGGAAGTTGGTTTGATATGGCGTATCCAAGGATTGGATAAGGCGTATTGGGGATTTCTTGGAGTAGGGACCACGCTTGATATCTTCCAGAATATTATATTCCATACTTTGAATACGGCGTATTGAGTCTCTCTAGATATGGCGTATTGAGCTTTATTCCTTTGTGGTATTTGGTGAGTGCAGGCGCAGGTATGCCATATCTTCCTTGATGGATACGGCGTATTAGTCTTCAAAATAGTCATCTTCAAAATATCTTCATTTAAGCTCCAGAATGCACGCCTTTTGCTAACTTTCACCAATTACTCCATAATTACTGTAATTCTCAAATATAAATGATTAAGTAACAATTCTTTGCGATAACTATACAAAATGGGTTAATAACATGGGATAAATGATGCTATAAAATAGTC
>BQNB010180309.1:235-12691 GCA_026074375.1 Tanacetum coccineum | reverse complement strand
GATTCACCTATCATTAAATATTGTCAATACTCAATAATTTTTTTCCTTTTTGCATGTATTCCATAGTATTATTTTCTGCATGGTTACATATATGGCATTAATTGAACTATGTATATTTATCGACTTTTGACGATGGTTAGATAGATTTATATTCATAAATTTTTCACTTATTTTATACCTTTTGTTTTCTGTAAAAAAATTAAGAAGATATAGATTTACATATATAGAATTTTATTTTATTTGCAAAACTGTTTGAACTTGTGTTTTTTTGGTATTGGCAATCATAATTAATATTTGAAGAAAACTTTTGTGGCATTACATGTAACCCTTACGCTTTTTGTGTTTTGGATATTCTAATTTAGTCATTTGACTATTTGACGTTTGTCAGTTTTATTAGAATACGTACCGTGTTGACGGTGATGGATTTATGAGATTTGAGGTATTTTATGGTTTATGGTGTATAATGATCCTTTTTAGAGGGTATTATTATGTTATGTATGTTCCGGGTGGTTGACCCGTGAATTGTGAGAAATGCCGAAAAACGAGTCCCGACACGTCCGTTAATTTCCAAAAGAGTTTTGGGAAAGTATAAGGTGTAAATATATCGTGTAAATACTCCAGGTTAATGAAAAAGTATTTTTAAAGTGAATAAAAATGCTAATTAACTTTGGAAAATATTTTACGATCAAGTTTTATGAGTTTTTAAGTGATCCCGATACGAAAAGAAGAACCCGAGACCCCATAAGATCCCTTGCCGCGAGTTAGAGACCAAAGGGAGACAAGAAGGCTTAATTTTAGCTAAGCTTGTCCTAAGTTGGTACATAAAATATTCCTTCCACCATTTTGAAAGCACATAGTTATCATTTTCACCAAAAAAAAATCTTCTCTCCTTTTTCTCTCTTTGGTTTCGGCCAAACTCACACACACACAAACACTTAAAATTTTTTCCAACTTTAGTTAAGAAGATGAAGGTTAAAGTCTTGGTTTGATTATAGTGTTCGGGTTAACATCTAAACAACGTTTGGGTTGTTCGGTTCGCGTCGAAAATTATTTTGAAGTCCATTCTTGTAAGTCTTTTAAATTTAAATTTAACTTGTCCTTTTGTATAGTTAATGATGCATAGATGTTAGTTGTACAAGTTGATCATTATAAAAATCAAAATTTGAAAACAAAACGAATGGAAAAGGGGTGTTGTTTTGCGTCGAACTCAAGAAAAGGAACAAAGGGGTTTTGTAAATCTTGATATCGTAGTCGTGATGGTTGAAAAACATATATTTGCTATGTAGCTTATTTTGTATATAGCTTATTTTGGCTTATTTTTAAGCTCGAACAGCTTATTTTGAGCTTATTAGCTCTCGGCAATAATAAGGGGTACAAGAAAAGTATTTTTGGTTATTACTCTAGTATGTCGTATTTTTGTGGACTATTATTATAGCTTATGGTGATAACCAAATTCGATACGTAGCTTATTAGCTTATTTTAAGCTTAAGTATATAGATTTTGGAGCTTACGGGCTCACAGCCCAATAAGCATCAATAAGCCGTGGCTTATTTGATGGCTTATTATGGTCCGAATTACTTATTTACTTATTGATTTGAGCTTATGTGTGCTAATGAGTCTTGGTTTTGGGCTTAGATCGTATTTTGGATATGTAAAATCCTTAATGGATCCTTATTGGGCCCTAAAGCCCAATAAGAGTTAACTAGTCGTTTTAGGAGTTTTGACGAACTTTTGAGAAGTAAAAAATACTTGTGAAGTTATATTGAAAGTCGTTTTGAGAAGGTATTTTGGTAAACGTCGTGAAATGTGATTTTTGAAATTTGGTCGAAAGGTGTCAAAATGTTAGAAATTGTTTGAAAATAAGGTTTAAAAACCTTGGGAAACGTCATATATACGTACGGGCCATACCGAAATTTTGTAAAAATTCTATACTTAGAATTTTACTTAAAACATAATTTTTTTATTTTTAATAATAAAATATTATTATTTTATAATTTTATAATTATTGTAGCTAAGTGTACCGAATGGACATATCGAAGTATACTTATAAGTATTTATTATAAGAATTTACTTATATTACTTAACTATTTTACGTAAATAGTATAAGTATATTATACTAAGATATGGGTTTGATATGGTATCTGTTGGAGTTAAGTCGTCAACCATCACACCACTAAAACGTTAAAGATAACCGTACAACATGCGTCTAACCTTTATGCATCATACTTGAAAACTGTTTTGGAAATGAATGATTAAAACGGGACATTAACTGGACTAGGTCGTGTGCGGACATCGTTACATTTTCTTGTGAATTAAGTTTGCTATTGGAGACAGTTTCTTGAGGTGAGTTCTCGTAGCCCCATTTTTTTAATCTTTTTCGTTGGGGAAAAATGATACTCAAATGTGTTTTGAACTGTTTCTTGAACTGTGCGAAACATGGTTTTGTTTTTGTGACAATTTGTGTGCTTATGACTGCTATGTGAATATATGTAATGTGATTTTACTTGCATGTACTGTGTTTGGCATGACAAGGGTTGTGATTTTACTTGCATGTAATGTGTTTGGCATGGCAAGGGTTGTGGTCCTGCCCTAATATAGTACTCCAGCTGGTAGGCCCTTTAGGTGCGTAAGTGACATATCAGAGTTGCGGCTTTAAGCGCCTTGGTATATGCTGGTTTTGGTAACTAGCGGGGATGCTAGGTCATCGCACATGATTAGCGGGGATGCTAAGTCATGGGTTTGTTGCATATATTCACTGCCATACAACATTATTGTCCACTGTTTAAATGATTGGCATAACAACTGGGTTTTGAGTCAAACCTACAAGCTCACCAACATTATTGTTGACGTTTTCGAGTATCATTTTCAGGTGAAGTAAATGATCGTTAAAGTTGTGGTGCATGTAGCGGACTTTTAGAGAATCCCGTAGGAATCTTGTTTGAGAAGTCTTGCATTTGATGCTTGTTATGGATTTGGTTTCTTTGAGGATTAAGGTTTAAGATTGTGTGGACCCTGCGTGGGCTTATGATGGTAATAATTGGCGATTATATGATGTGTTCTTGATTTGGGATATCACTCAAGGTTGTATTGAGGTTGATGGTCATCATGACACTTTTATTTATGCATCTTAGTATTTCTCTATTTTGTATCTTGTGTTATGATTGATCATTATGTTGCATTCCCGTGTTTTCGCCTATGACGGGGTGTGACAGAATGGTAATCAGAGCCAAGGTTATAGAGAACTAGGTGGCTTGGCCTAGACTATAACCTATGAACCTTCAAATAGTTGCATTATAGGATCTATGTGCGCGGTGTTCCGCTTATACATGCTTATATGAATATAGGGTATAGCATTAGTTAAGTCATTCATTTGAGAGATGTGAGCCTAATACTAAGTACTACTGGGAAATGATACGGGTATAAATACGGTGGCCAACGTAATTATAAACGTATCATGACATACGCACATTTAGTATTATCGTTCACATAAATCGGTGTTGACACCTTAGGACCGTATTAGGCATAGTATAGCGTATTAAGTTATCCTATATGTGTTGACCGTCCCGACTACCTAACGTTGCCCATGTTCTCCCTCGTGTAGATAATGCCGCCAACGATGATGACCCGAAGTGCTGGCCGGCCTGCTGCCGCATCACGAGGAGGGGGAACGGGTGGACGAGCCAGTAGAGGTGATGGTAGGACTAGAGGTCGTTCTGGTGATCAGGGAGATGGTAGGATTAATGGTCAAGGTAGCCAAGTAGGTGGTCAGGGTAGTGAGGTGAATGATGGTGTTAACGGAGTCCCCGACTTCTCCACCATCATTGCACAACAGTTGCAGAATTTACTTCCCACTATTGTAGCCCAAGTAGGCGACCAAGGTAGAGGTCAAGGAAATGTAAGGAATCAAAATGGCGATGCCGTCAATGACAACATCCGGGGTGATGTTAGTAGGGGTTGTACCTATAAGGAGTTCTTAGCTTATAACCCGAAAGAGTATGATGGTAAGGGAGGTGCTATAGTGTATACCCGTTGGATTGAGAAGATGGATTTAGTTCAGGATATGAGTGGGTATAGGGATAGTCAGAAGGTGAAGTACACTGCTGGTTCATTTGTAGATAAGGCTCTCACGTGGTGGAACTCTCAAATCTATACACGAGGTCAGGAAGCCACTGTAGGTATGTCTTGGGAAGACTTTAAGACTTTGACTAGGGAGGAATTTTGCCCGAGTAATGAGATGCAAAAGTTGGAAATTGAGTTGTGGAATCACGCCATAGTCGGGGCTGGCCATGCTGCGTATACTGATAGGTTTTATGAGTTGGCTAGGTTAGTTCCTCACTTAGTAACCCCTGAAGGTAAGAGGATTGAAAGGTATGTGTATGGCCTTGCTCCACAAATTCGAGGAATGGTGGCAGCAACGGAGCCAAAGACCATCCAAAAGGCTGTGTAGATAGCTGGCACATTGACTGATGAAGCCCTTAGGAATGGATCCATCAAAAAGAACCCTGAGAAGAGAGGAAATAAGGGAGAACCTAGTAAGGATAGGAATGAAAGGGATGATAACAAGAGAACTAGGACTGGAAATGCCTTTGCTACAACCACAAACCCTGTTAGGAGAGAAAATATGGGTGCGGTACCCAAGTGTACCACCTGTAACACTCACCATCCACCTAAGGCGCCCTGTCGCGCATGTTTCAACTGTAACCGCCCAGGACATTTTGCTACGGATTCTAGAGTGGTGCCTAGGAATGTGAACCCCATCAATGCTAGAAACCCGATTGTTAGGGCCTGTTACGAGTGTGGTAGTACTGATCATATCAGGTCAGTTTGTCCTAGGTTGAATCAGGCTCAAAGGGCAGGGGGAAACCCTCAGAACCAAGTCATGGCTGTTAATGGGGGGTTAGGGTCGTGGAAACCAAGGGAATCAGACAAGAGGTAGGGCATTCATGTTGGGAGCAGAGGAGGCTTGCCAGGACCCGAACATCGTGACGGGTACGTTTACTCTGAACGATCACTTTTCCACTACCTTATTTGACCCTGGTGCCGACTATAGCTTTGTTTCCACTACCTTTATACATCTGTTAGACATAGAGCCCAGTAAATTAGGTTTTAGTTATGAGATTGAGATAGCTAGCGGGCAGCTAGTAGAAATTGATAAGGTCATTAAGGGTTGCAAACTAGAAATAGAAGGTCACGTGTTTGATATAAACTTGATACTTTTTGGAAGCGGGAGTTTTGATGTAATAATAGGAATGGATTGGTTGTCTGACCAAAAGGCTGAGATAATGTGTCATGAGAAAGTAGTGAGGATACCACTACTAGATGACAAGGTGCTTAGAGTATTAGGAGAGAAGCCAGAAGAGAAGGTAAGACAATTGATGAGTGCTAGGACTAAGGAACAGAAGCAAGAAGAGATCATAGTAGTGAAAGATTTTCCCGAGGTAATCCCAGATGATCTATCTGGACTGCCGCCTGTTCGAGAAATTGAGTTTCGGATTGAGTTAGTCCCTAGAGCAATGCTGGTTGCAAAGTCTCCCTATCGTTTGGCACCTTCTGAATTGGAGGAGTTGTCGGGTCAACTCAAGGAACTCCAGGACAAAGGTTTCATTCGACCAAGCTTATTGCCTTGGGGAGCACCGGTATTGTTTGTTAAGAAAAAGGATGGATCCTTTAGGATGTGCATTGATTATAGAGAGTTGAATAAGTTAACCATTAAGAATCGTTATCCACTCCCTAGGATTGATGACCTATTTAACCAACTTCAAGGATCACAGTACTTATCTAAGATAGGTCTTAGGTCCGGATACCATCAGTTGAGAGTGCATGAGGATGACATTCCAAAGACTGCATTTAGAACTCGTTATGGACATTTTGAGTTCACAGTAATGCCCTTTGGTTTGACTAATGCACCAGCGGTATTCATGGATCTGATGAACCGAGTATGTAGACCTTATCTAGACAAGTTTGTGATAGTGTTCATAAATGATATTTTAATCTATTCTAAGACCCGAGAAGAACATGAAATGCACCTAGGATTAGTCTTAGGATTGCTCAAGAAGGAGAAACTGTATGCTAAGTTTTCTAAGTGTGAATTCTAGTTGCGAGAAGTACAATTTCTAGGACATGTGATTAATGGAGATGGTATTCATGTAGACCCTAGTAAGATTGAAGCTGTTAAGAATTGGAAAGCCCCTAGAACTCCGTCTGAGGTTCGTCCATTCTTAAGATTGGCAAGATATTATCGTAGATTCATTGAGGACTTTTCTAAGATAGCTAAGCCGCTTACTATCTTGACTCAGAAAAATAAGACCTTTGACTGGGTTGAGGAGCAGGAGAATGCATTTCAAACTTTGAAGGATAAGTTGTGTAATGCACCTGTTCTAGCTCTCCCTAATGGTTCGGAAGATTTTATGGTGTATTGTGATGCATCAGGCCTAGGATTAGGATGTGTGCTGATGCAAAGAGGTAAAGTGATAGCTTATGCATCTAGGTAGTTGAAAATTCATGAGAAGAATTATGTAACACCCCTAAAAATGTGTCGCAGCAGAAATATGTCCGAGAGCGTTACTTCATAATACAACAGCACAAGATACAAGAGAACGACCTCTAAATGTGTCGTTTGGAAAGTAATCTCGTTGATTTTCTTGAAATTGATATAACATTTGTCCCATAATTGCATCATAATGAAAAACTTGAAAGCAATACAACGAGATTTGATCATTTGTATGTAAATAGAAATCCAGTCTTGTCAAATTTAGACTCCAATGCACATCAAGTAAGCCAAGCATCTAATTCACCTGAGAAAAACATGCTTAAAAGGGTCAACATAAAGTTGGTGAGTTCATAGGTTTGTTTAAGTATAAATGTTGCACCAAAGATTTGCAAAGTGTGTATAACCATTTCAACCCTTATAATAGTCACCAAATTGTACGTATGAAAGTTGGACCGCAATTGTTCAAAGTATGCATGATAATTAAAACTATCACGAAATGTTTCAAGTATGTATTGCCCGATAAGTGATTACGATTACTCTAAGTTCATGAAACCGATGCACTATGTACCCATCGTAGGTGTCCCCTCCAAGAACACCCGGGCAGTAATGAAAACCATATGTACCCATCGCAGGTGTCCCCTCCAAGAACACCCGGGCAGTAATGAATATGTACCCTTCGCATGTGTCCCCTCCAAGAACACCCGGGCAGTAATGTATATGTACCCCTCGCAGGTGTCCCCTCCAAGAACACCCGGGCATTTACTGTAGTTATCAGTTCAATCTGCTTAAGCTAATCCGTAATCATTTCAAAAGTAAAGTATGTATTTGTGACCAAAAATGAAGTCAAGTAATGTATCCCATAGCGAGCTATGTAAATGAGTATGTAAACCAATTTGTAATTAACCATGTAAATGCATTTGCAAACAAGCATGTTCTCACCCCAAAAATATATGTAAAACAAGTAAAACATGGGGCTATAAACTCACCTTGATGTCGTAGAACGATTGCCATAATTGCACATATTAAGCATAACACAAACGGAAACCGGGACGGCTCGACCAAGAAGTTACGATTTATCTTAATGGCTAAATCTCACTACTCTAGAATGATGCATTTGGGTTTCCCGATGAATGGTTACATCAACGCGACATGTTGATAAAAGGGTTTAGATTTCAAGTTGTAATAGTTTGGTGGTTGGTTAAATAAATTAAATCGAAAAGTAATCACAAAGTATGTAATATATTCCGTATATATTACATATGAAAAATAACCGAGTATATAATTCATACCGTGAATTATATAACAAAGAAAACCAATCAAATAAATAATCGAGGTATATAATACCTTGCAAGTATTATATAAGAAATGTGAGAAAAAGAATTGAAACAAAAGGATTCGACACGTGTTCGGAAATCACCAAATAAATTAACAAAGAGTGCTTGCATATAAGTAAACACACGTTTTAAAGTTTCGAATTAGATAATTGACATCCTTAAAGCTTTTACAAAAGTTATTACATTGCCTTATAAAATAATACTTTATAATTTAGTATTTCGTTTCCTTGACGGTTTTAGCTAAAATAGTTATCCCGTTTGTAAAAGTATACTTTTCGTTTATCTACCGGGTCATTGTATAATTACAATTTAATAATTCTTAAGACTTATATAACCTTGTCATTTTATCGGGTCTTTAAGGTAATAGAAATTATAGTGCAAATTATTAAGTAAAGAAATTTATAGAAATTTCGGCATGACTTTTTCGTTTATAAGACGTTTCCCATTTTTACAAAATCCAATGTTTTTCCCTTTTCAATCAATCCGTATTGCAAAATACCCCCTCGTTTCAATATATATCTAAACTAAATCAACAAATGACAAAGTAAGTAAAACCAAACACGCCCTTAAGATTATAAAACACAAAAACGAAAATAATATATAACACATTTATTTAACCATTAACCACCATTTAATCCGGTTTTTATATTTTACCAAAACTTGCAATATATTTATTAGGCGATTTTTATAAATCAAACACGCCTTAAAGGCTGTTTCGCATCAAACCAAACACACCCTTACGGTTTCCTGCTCACCCAAACACACCCTTACGGTGTTTCCTGCTCACCCAAACACACCCTTACGGTGTTTCCTTTAACCCAAACGCACCCCTTGGTGCTTCCTGCTAAACCAAACGCACCCTTATTGTATTTCTGTTAAACCAAACGCACCCTTGTGGTGTTTATCAAAACCAAACGCACCCTTATTGTATTTCTGTTATACGAACAACCAAACACACCTTTGGTGTTAAACCCAGATCCAAACGCACCCTTTGGGTGCTGAATCGAAAACCAAACGCATCATATGGTGGTATAGAGCCAACCAAACACACCCTATACCGTTACACAGCTACCAAACGCACCTTACGGTTGTTAAACCCAAAACCAAACGCCCTCTTGGGCTGTTAAACGCGAAACAAACACACCCTTGGTGCTATTATTAAATCAAACGCACCCTTATGATGGTGCGGCTGTGACGGGGTGGAGGTGAGGGTGACGAGATGATGGTGGTGGTTGTCGTGGAGTTGTTGTTCTCGTGGTGTGGTGGTTGCGGTGAGCAGATAGAAGCCGAGTGGGGATGGTGTTGGCTGAGTGGTGGCGACGTGGTGATGATGTGGTGTTGTATGTCGGCTGGGGTGGCGGCGAAGGTGGTGGTGATTGTGGTGGCGTGAGGGTGGTGATGTTGTGGTTGTGGCGTCTGTGGGGTGTGGCGTGGGATGGCAGCGACGGTGGTTTTGGTTGTGGTGGCGGCAACGGCAGTGGTGGCCGGCGGCGGCGCCAGATCTGCCAAGAGAGGGGAGGGTGAAGTGTGCTAGGGTTTGTTATATAATGAAATAACCCTAAATATTTAGCTATATATATACTTGAAACTTTAAAAAAAGAAAGTGACAAGTCTATAATAGTATAAGGTTGGTGTGGTAAATATTACCACAGGGACTTAAAGTGTAATTTTTGTAAAGTATTGGTTCGGGACTCGTTTGGGCTAGTTAACGGACGATTCAAAACACGAAACTTACGCCATTGCGTTCTAAATAATTTTTCTCACAAAAATGAGTATTTACATGACTATTATTTCAGAAATGTTTTATAACATCTATTTAAAATGTTTATTATTTATTCGTGTAGCACCGATAAACTTTGTCCGAAAAATAAGCTTTAACTTGAATATTTGCGTTTTTATCAAACGTTTCTGAATAATATGATAAATAATTTATTAAATATTTTTGTTTAATAAAAAGTGATAATTAAATAGAATTTAATTAGTTTTATGTCAGTACGCGTTGTTCTCGTTTCTAATATTTTGCGAGGTTATTTCAATCATTTTCTGCTTGTTTTCGGGTCTCGGCCAAAACTAAAAAGTTATCCGGATGTCGTTTTACATCAAATTGCTTTAGAGTCCGAGTCGTGAAAACGTGATTTAGCGGGTCGTTTTTGATAAGTCAACTTAGGAATAACATATGTCTTCTCGTTTTCAAGTCAAATAAAGTTAAAAATAAATTTGCACATGAGAGATATGTAATAATAAATATGATTTATTATTTAAATATGTTTCGAAAAATTACCGGTTACGCGGTAATCGTTTTTATGTGACAATAAAAGATCAAAAGTCAAAAAGTCAAGTCGGATCCAAAAAGTCAAAGGGTAAAATAGTCATTTAAAGTTCCAAAAATTTCCGGTTGTTACAGTACCTACCCCTTAAAGGAATCCCGTCTCGGGATTCGATTCTTGTTAACCTACTGTGTGACCAAGAAAAGATTTAAAATGTAATAACCAGTTTTTAAACATGGCGCTGATAACTTTAGTCAGCAAAATTAGATGTTTCGACACTTCTCAACATACAAAAAATGTTGGCTAGGCTTGACCAGGATATTTAATCCATCAAAATATGTATCTTAACAAAATATCATTACAGGTCTTATGACTCATATAAACGCGTTATAAAGAGAGTCTCTTAATAGTGAAAACGTCAAGAAGAAAGTGTAGTTACGTGAGTATGTCTGTATAAAGTTTTAACTGTTTACGGGCAATGTCTAGTTTCTGATATCTGTAATGCTTGATGATTAATAATGGCGAGGCTAATGGATGTAAATATTCAACTTACATGGTAGTACCAGGATGTATCGCGACCTAAATTGGTGTACTATTGGTCTGTAATGAATAAATCAACCGAATACTATATTAACATGTGTTTATCCTGTTTAAGGGGGGTTTGTATTACCTAGTGGATAAAGTTGTACAAGCTGGGACCACTCTAGACAGCAACCATAACGAAAATAACTATAACAAATGGTGAGGGGATGCAAAGACTGATGACATTTCGAGAAACAATATCCCCAGAATAAAGTTCAACAAATGGGAGGAGCTCACAGGAGAGCTTATGCGATAGACGGCGGAATATGGTACTCGGTCGTTAGTTCGAGGATGAATCAACTCCATTAGTTCAAGTGTGCACAAGTCGGTTAGCTCCACGAACAGTTCATGATTGTAAGGATTTGTAACGGCAAAAGTAATAACTTAAGAATGAGATAAGGTAGTTCCAAGTGAGGTCTTAAGATTCTGCTGAGTGGTAAGGCACGATTGTGTTTATAAACCTTTTTAATGGATTTTGGTGATTTTCGGGTTCGAGTTCATACTCGTGTCACATTAGATACCATTAAGCCCACTCATTTATAATTCATTATTTGCATAAAGAAGCGTCCCAATTTATGTAAATAATGAATTGATAAACTTATGGTTCGGTGATTTACAATTTATTTATTTAAACAAAGAGGCGTCACCATCCTTTCAAATAAATAAATTATAAATCATCATACTTAATAATTCCCGATGTAATATGCGTACCCACATGACTTCCAAGGTGATGGATGACATGACGATGCATGTGCTCTAATGAGTATGGGACGAGTGTTTAAAACTCGTCTTCGGAGACAGGGAGTAAAACAATTAGGGAAGATCGACATAGTGTTCAAAATAGTTGATGAGTATACAGTTATAGTAATTAAGATGAAGGTCTTTACGAACGAGTTGACATAGCAATTATCATATCAATCCTCCTATTACAAGTCCCGCCCATACAAGACTTGTAATACTTAGATTCATACATAATTCCATGTAAACAAAATTATGACGGCCTTCGCGTACTACGCTATTGTATAAAGCTATGAAGAAAATCATATTCTTAAAGACCATTGTTTAACTTACAATGTCTGAGAATGAAGCGAGACCATTGTTTAACTTACAATGTCTGAGAGCGAAGCGAGACCATTGTTTAACTTACAATGTCTGCGGTACAAATGAGACCATTGTGCAACTCATAATGTCTTTAGTTAAATTGAGACCATTGTGCAAACTCACAATGTCTGAGAAGTAATTTCCAGTATTTATATAAATAACTTTTATATAAAACAAGCGTAAAATAATCGCAAGAGAAGGTAAGTGTATATATATACCCATACATATATATACATAAGTCACGTAAGCACGTAAGCACGCAATGCAAGCAGTTAAGCAAATAGTGTGTATGCACTTTGAAAATGTCTCCTGTGATGCAATGCTTGTGAAAACGGTTATAGTCTAGGGTAAAATATGCAACCTAGTTCTTTATAACCAGTGCTTTGATACCAATCTGTAACACCCCCAAAAATAAGTCGCATCGGAAATGTGTCCGGGGGTGTTACTTCATAATACAACAGCACAAGATACAAGAGAACGACCTCTAAATGTGTCGTTTGAAAAGTAATCTCGTTGATTTTCTTGAAATTGATATAACATTTGTCCCATAATTGCATCACAATGAAAAGCTTGAAAACAATACAACGAGATTTGATCATTTGAATGTAGTAGACTCCAATGCATATCAATAAATCCGAGCATCTAATTCACCTGAGAAAAACATGCTTAAAAGTGTCAACAT
>BQNB010180307.1:0-12692 GCA_026074375.1 Tanacetum coccineum | reverse complement strand
TAGCTTGCCTCTTCAAAAGTTGGAAGAGGCTTATATAGTACTTACAATATATCGGGTATTAGTACCCGACTTAAACCGAAAAACATACTATTAACTATTAAACTACAAGCTATAATAAACAGTAAAATACACAGGGTGACCGAGTCTTTTTCTAATATCTAACACAGCCTTTGCCAAAATCAATCACGCAAGCACGTAGCATGTCCTCGAGAGTTTGAATAGTCCTCTCGCTCTGGCTGTCAGTTTCCGGATGATACGCGGTGCTCATACTTAGGTCTGTACCCAAAGCTTTCTGAAATGATCTCCAGAATGTGAACCTCCCATCGCGATCACAGATGATTGAAACATGTATTCCGTGTCTTGCTACTATCTTGTTCAGGTACAACCTTGCCAACTTGTCCAATGGGTCATTCTCCCTTATTGGAAAGAAGTGAGCAGATTTTGTAAGTCGATCCACAATCACCCAGATGGTGTCGAAACCTTGTGACGACTTAGGAAGCTTGGTGATCAAACCCATCGTGATATTATCCCACTTCCACTTGGGTATTATTGGTTGTACTAACAATCATGATGGCCTTTGATGTTCGGCCTTGACCTTTGCACATGTCAAGCACTTGCTAACGTATGTGACGATGTCGGCCTTCATATTGGGCCACCAATATAGCTTTTTCATGTCTTGGTACATCTTTTCAGAACCGGGATAGATAGAGTACTTAGACTTATGAGATTCGTGCATAACCACGGATCTTAAGTCACCGTAGCAAGGTAACCAACTTCTGCCATTTAAACATAATGTTCCATCGGCGTGTGGTTTCAACCTTTCCTTGGGTATATATTTTCTGATCATACCACCTATATCTTCTTTCTTAAGGTTCTCTGATTTCAGGGCTTTGATCTGAGCTTTTAGTATTTGTTTTGGGAAGATCCAAACCAATAGTCATAACTAAGGCTCGAACCCGCAATGGCTTAACATGTTCCTTACGGCTCAATGCGTCGGCCACTACGTTTGCCTTCCCCGGGTGATAACGGATGTCACAATCGTAATCACTTAGCAATTCTAGCCAACGATGTTGCCTCATGTTAAGCTCCTTTTGGTCAAGAATGTGTTGTATACTTTTATGGTCGGTGAACACGATGTATTTGGTTCCATATAGATAATGTCTCTATATCTTTAGAGCAAACACCATCGATCCAAGTTCTAAATCATGAGTGGTGTAGTTCTTCTCATGAATTTTTAATTGTCGAGAAGTATAGGCAATTACCTTCTCTCTCTGAATTAATACAACACCTAAACCCTTGTGTGAAGCATCATAATAAACCACAAAATCTTTGCTTCCCTCAGGTAAAGCCATAATTGGCGCACTGCACAACTTCTGCTTTATTAACTGAAAAGCGTTTTCTTACTTTTCTCCCCAATCAATATTAATTCCTTTCTGAGTAAGCTTCATCATTGATTTAGCAATCTTCAAAAATCCCTCAATAAACCTTCGATAGTAACCAGCAAGACATAAAAATTGGTGGATCTCTGTCGGTGTCTTAGGAGATGCCCAATCCTTGATAGATTCTATCTTTTCAATCCACCGGGTTAAACCGACAACGCCTTTATTTCCTTTGAAGTTCAAAGGTTGACACTTCATGAAGTCAGCGTAGAAACAAGGGCGTGTAGTTTGCACATTCCTTCGGTTATCCCTATGTGAATTGTGGCTTCCATCTCTATTAGTGGAGTTTTGTAGAAGAGCTTGATCAATCATAGCTTGAACGGATTCTGGAGTCATGTTTTTTGGGTTGGTGTTGTTAGGTGGGGTATTCGGTCCTCATCTCGTCACAGGTGCCATGATTCGTCTAAATCATAAGAGACAAAATGTGAGGTCATGACAGGACATGCAATAACGTTTGTAGCTGATGAGACATAACAACACAAGAGGGTATATGTACAACCATAACAATCTATTTCATTCATAATTGGAATATTTTACTTTGAAATTTTTTTAGATACACAAAATTTCAATACAAAAGATCTAAGGCTATGCTAGCGGGGAGAACCCCTAATACTTACTATGCCTTCTTGAGAACCAATTGCCCTAGCAAGTAAAATGACATAAACTACTAGATGTGGCTATCCGCATCTCTAGAAGCATCCTGGTGATCTGGAACTCTAACATCTGGTCCTGGTTGTCTAGCTCTCCTCTACTGCTTTCGCAGTGCTAACAACTTGGCCTGTATGTCACCCATCTCTCGCCTCATGTCTCTCATCACACAGAGAGTCTCTACTATCTGTGCCTGACGCCTACGGTCAGTCTCTTGAAGCTCTGCCATCTCAGCCCGTTGCATCTGGGAGCGAGTCTCATGTACCTCGTGTTGTGTCTGAATAAGAGTACCCTGCAACTATAGCTGTGTTTGATGTGCATGGAGCTGGGACTCGTGTGCATATACTTGCTCATGGTATGTCTGAAACTCATAATGGACCGCTTGTTCAAATGCCCTTGCGACTTATGAGAACCTTTCGCGAAGAGGATGTTATTGCTTACTGGTATGTCCTATTTGTTGCATTGAAATTGAAACGGTTGAGCATGTGTTGTTCGACTATTCTTGGATAAAAGTTATATGGTTTGGATCATCTATCGATTTCCATCTAAACAATATCAATGGCCCTATTGTTTCGCGCGTCAAAAAACTATTAGATATGGTTCCTTCTAACTCGGAGCGTATAAATTTCCACACATCTTTAGCTAATATTGCCTGGCAAATTTGGAAGTCTCGAAATGAATATGTTTTCTGTGATGTTAGGCCTTGTCCTTCAAGCACAATATCAAGGTTGAATTGTATATCCTGTGATTTCAATTCGGTGTTTCCATCATTGCTACCCATATATTGTGCCTCGGTTGATCGTGATGAATCTCCTGAGAGTTCACTTCGGTGGATCCCCCCCCTCCACCTGTAATCGTGTGAAGCTCAATTGTGATGCATCTTGGAAATTAGACCGAGCATCTCCAGGTATCATTGTACGGGACTCTACAGGATCTATTATTTTATGCTCTAGTGAAATCATATCTTCCTCTAACCCACTCACTGCTGAACTCTTAGCCATCCGAAGTGCTTATCGCCTGGCTCTTACATACGGTTGGCAAAATGCGTCAGTTGAGTCGGATTGTAAAGTAGCTATTTTACTTACTTCTTCATAAGGTGATCCTCCTTGGTCCTCATATGCTATTGTGCGGATATTAGAATATGGGCATCCCAACTTGCTCTCTCGTTCTCAGGGGTTAAGCGTGATTGTAACTTAGCAGTTCATCTTGTTGCTAAAATAGCTTGTAGATCTCATGAAAACTTTCTTTGGGATGATAGTTTTCCGGATGTAATTTCCTCAGTTGCGAGGAGTGATATAATATAAATCTTTTTTACGGGCTTCGGCCCTTCTTGTGTTCAAAAAAGTTCTAACATATAAAAAAGGCAATTAATTTGCACACTTCTAGTTTTATTTATTAGCACACTTTAATGTATGCATTACACGGTTATACTTTAAATATAACAAGGTTGGTAACTCGCGCGCTGCCGCGGAGCGCGCGAGACTATTTTCGCAACGGATCGATAACGACAATTACTATTTGTCAGTCGTTGAGACTCACCTTACAACGAACAGATAACCTCAAAGACTATTTCTGTAAATATTTTAAATATATATATTAAAGTTCAAACATTCTTTATAAAATTATGCACATGTCAGAAGAATTGCATTATTGAGCTCATTTTGTTCGCAATTCGACGATATTTTCAGTGACACATTTTCCTAATGAATCGATAGATATGCGTTCTATATTTGATAAAAAAAAGTTTGTTATATAAAAATTCATAAATATATAAAAGTTTAAGGTCGGTTTTAGCAAACTTGATGTTGAGCTTTGTAAATATTTTAAAATTTTATATTAAACTTAAACAGTTTTTATAAAATCGTGCGCATGTCAGAAGCATTACAATATTAGGCTCGTTTTGTTCGCAATTCGACACACTTTTCAGTGACATTTTTTTCGAATGAATCGATAGATATGCGTTTCATGTTTGATAAATAAAGTTTGTTATATAAAAAATGCGTAAATAGGTAAAAGTTGAAGGTCAATTTTGTAATTCTTAGTAAACTTAAAGGTTTGTTGTGTAAATTTATTATTATTATTATTATTATTTTCATCGAGAGTCGTAAGGTTTTCATTTTTTTAATACTTTACCACTGTTCATTTGCTCTATATATATCTATATTTATACTACTTTATAAAGCATTAGCCAATTTCTATTTTTAGAAGGCTTAAAAAATTAAGTAAAAAATGTCACTTTATTAGGAAAGATGTAAAACCATTAGAAAATATTCAAAATACACATTTAAAAGTCTTTAAAATTCTTTAATAGCCAAAACTTGTAACAGCCCAAAACATGTAACAACCGATTAAATGGTAAAGTTGTAACGACCCATTTTAGATTCTCACAACCTGACCAACTATAACATCCCGTGTTTTAGGGTCATTTACGTCGTCAATAAATTCACTATTTATTTTTAGTATTGCACACGTTTGCTTTTAAATTGAAATCGTTAAGTTAAATCACGTAAGCTAAAAATTATCGTTCAATGTAAACGGGCATCAAACAATTAAATATATACATCAAGTAAGTGTTAGATAATTATTTAGAGTATAATTATTAACTTTGCATATTTTATTTTTATTGGTTACGTAAAGTGGTTACATTTCGCAATTTAATGCATTTAGGCATACCCGGAAGCACCAATACCTATCTATACTCAACCAAATACCCACAATTATACCCAATACTTAAAAATTACAAAATATCATCATTTATATACCTGTATAACTGGATATACATGATAAAATACAAAGAAGATATTTATTTTGACTTTACAATCTAACACATGTTATAAACTCTTTCAAGCAAACTCCACCAACTAAGTCATACATCTTCCAACTCTTGTAAGAGCCCACTCTCCATCCCATGATTTTCTTACACAAATGGTCATTCAATGTCTAACCATAGTTAAGTTAAAGTGACCTTGGTTAGTTAGTTCATGCAATAAAAGGGATACTATGCAAGTAAACATACACATCTCATTTTCATAGTGAAAACTTTACCATTTCCTCTCTTTCTTTTGCTCTAACCCACGACCAACATCAAAACCCTTACAAAATTCATACCAAATTTATTTACAACACATACAAGAATTACTACAACATATTTAAGATATCCCAAGGTGATTAGAAGGTTTGGTTTGGGGTTTACAAGTGTTAAGCAAAGGAAAAGCAAGATTAGGGTTTCATTTGGTTTTAAGGTTTTCAAGTGTTGAAAGCTAGGGTTTGTTTGCTAAACAAGGGTTTAGATCTTGTTGTTCATCACCACACTTCATATTAAGGTTACCTAAAAACCTTAATCTCTTTACATTTGTGATTTTATGCATATATGATGTTTATGTAGTTAATCACCATCTAAGAACATGTTTACTTGTAAAAATGGATTTTTACACTTGTTTATGATTTGGTAAACTTTTATATATGTTGTATGAATGTTCATATCATGTTATAATAGAAGTATAAGTAATGTAAAAGTGTTGGTTATGTATAAAAAGTATTTGTAAACAAGTTAACTAAAAAGTATACTTATGAAAGTTCATGGATAAATAAGTGTGTACACATTTGGATCTTATGATTTTTGGACAATATATGGACTAATCATGGACTAGAGACCCTAAGTATATAAGACATGTGATTATGAGTGATGTAATGGACTTGTAACAAAGTGATTCAACTTAAAAGTTAGAAAAACTCATTTTAAACACATTTTAAGAAAAAGTTCAAAACCTTCTGTTTGAAATTCGAATTTTAACATATATAATTTATGATTTTATAAAATACTACATGTCACAAGGATCGTGGGAATGTAGAGAACTCGAAAAACCGATTTATAACGAAGGAGATACGCTAATTTTAAGTTATACGTTAATTAAAGGCGTTATAAAAGAAATTTTATAAAAACAAGTTATAAAATACTTCTGATATATAAGGTTTATTATTTTTCCCAGATAGTACATAATTTTAGGATTATAAAACAATAATAATCGTAATTTCAATCAATAACGAAGGAGTTATGAATTTCGTAAGTTTACGGTAATTAAAGTTTATAAAAATAATTTTATAAACTATGAACAGTAAAAATCACTATTCATAACAGATATGTATTTTTTTAAATTGTTATATTTTGATAATATTTGTAATTACAAAGACGTGCTCGAAAGAATCACTAAAATCGGAGTTAAAACGGATAAAATACGACATTTACGGGTTTTACGATAACTAAATTTATAAAAATAAATTTATAAACTGTCATGAACAGTAAAAAATATTAAAATATAATATTAAACTGTCATCAGGGGACTAAAAATATTAAAATGTAATATTTTGATAACTCGTCTTAATACGAAAGCGTGGACGTAAGAAACATACCAAACAGGCTTAAAACGAAGAAATTGCGTCGTTTTTACTATTGACATATTTATAAACGTTTTAACTTTATAAATATGATTTCACAAACACGATTAGATGGTGATGTAGCTATATAGAATTATATATGGTAGTAGTTATTCAAAGTGCTTAGAACTTATACGACCTATATTGGATTAGGTTGCATTCGGTCTATATCGTGACGCATTTTCTGTGATATATTTGTTATCATTCACTCAAGGTGAGTTCATAGCCCCACGTTTTACATTTTAATGATTTACAAGTTTTAGGGTGAGAAACATATGCATGTTTTACAATTGGACGCAAGTGGACATTTCACATTTACGATTACGTGTTTGCCTAAGTAGCGATAACCCATCTGAGCCCATTATCATGAACTGTCAATTACTGTTGTGAGCGCGAATGTTATAAATAGATCTATTTGGGATTGACATCCCCGTTCGGGTGAGTCATGCTCACTGTGCCGGTTTGCCGGACAACGAACGTATACCATGTCGGACATAGGATGTTGCGGGTTAGAACATCATCACGGGCAATGTTGGCAATTTATATTGCATTTCATACATGTCGAGCTTCAGTGTCATGAGCTTAGGAAAACGTAATTACATTTTATGATGTTTGCATCTGTTGCATTATCATGGGGAAATCTTGCGGTCCTACATTATACATTTTATAAACCTATGAATTCACTCAACAATATGTTGACGTTTTAAGCAATGTTTTTCAGGGGATCAATAAGGCACGAGGTGCAAGGGATACATTGGTGGTTTTGATTTGGATGTCATGCATTAAAGATTTTGTCGCATTACATTTTGTATATCTGTTATGGGCTAGAAATCTTTGTATTTTGAACAAGTGAACAAGTGAAGCTTCGGGCTTTTGTAACAAACAATTTGTTAAATCCAATGTATCAGTTTTAAATGACTTTTTGGTCGTTCTTATATTATCTTGTGTTATTGATCTATGATGTACCATCCCCAGACCCATATTCCGCTGTGATCCATTTTGGGGGTGTTACAGATTGGTATCAAGAGCCAAGGTTATAGAGAACCAGGTCAAATGTTTTTGTTGGACTATAACCATTTTCAAACATTGCATTCATACAAAGGGATTTTCACGGGACATACATACACTATTTGTTTGCATTAGTTGGTCATACTAGATGCTTACATGATTAATATACATGTTTATATTATAGTACGTATATTACTATTGGTCTTATATAATATACTTATATAAGTTTAATTTTGCTTGTTATAGCAGTCATGTCGTGTTTATGATTTTATGAAATCTAACGGGTATTATATTTTCTTGTGATTTGAAGAAAATGGCACCAAAGAAAAGGACCACGAGGTTAAACCCAGAAACAACAACCACAATCCCCGCCACCACATCTGTCACTAATGCCCAGCTTCAGGCAATGATTGACCAAGGTGTTATTGCCGCTTTGGCAGCACGTGATGCTATCAGAAGCACGAATGGCGAAGACAGCCATAATTCAGGAACGAATGTTAGAAGAAATAAGCGAGCCACTCGTAAGTGTACTTACTCAGACTTCATGAAGTGCCAACCTCTAAATTCCAAAGGCACGGAAGGAGTTATCGAATTGACTCAATGGATTGAGAAAATGGAAACTGTGTTCTGTATAAGCAACTGCTCTGTGGAAAACCAAATCAAGTTCTCCACTTGTACTCTTCTGGTAAATGCTCCAACGTGGTAGAACTCCTACGTTAGGACTGTTGGTAACGACATTGCTTATGCAATGACTTGGACAGAACTGAAAAAGAAGATGGCTGACAAGTACTGCCCGAGGACCGAGATTAAGAAGCTCGAAGTCGAGCTGTGGGATTTAAAAGTGAAAGGTACCGATGTGATAGGGTACAACCAACATTTTCAGGAACTGGCATTACTGTGTGTTAGAATGTTTCCTGAAGAATCTGACAAGATTGAGAGATATGTCGGTGGTTTGCCCGACATGATCCACAAAAGTGTAGTAGCATCCAAGCCTAAGAAAATGCAAGAGGCAACTGAAATAGCAACCGAACTGATGGATAAGAGAATCCGTACTTTTGCTGAGCGTCAGGGTGACACTGCAGGGACTGGTGAGAATAAGCCATACGGGGGATCTAAACCCCTATGTGCTAAATGCAACTATCACCACGATGGTCCATGTGCTCCCAAATTCCATAAGTGTAACAGAGTTAGCTATCTGGCCCGCGACTATAGGAGTCCTGCAAATACTAATGCTAGTAACAATCAGAAGGGAACTGGGGCAGGTCAGAAACCTACTTACTATGAATGTGGGAATCAAGGGCACTACAAAAGTGATTGCTTGAAATTAAAGAACCGAAACCATGAAAGCCAAGCTGAAGGTACTGAAGCACGTAGAATGGTGTATGCCTTAGGAGGAGGAGAAACCGATCAAGACCCTAACAGCATTGAAGATGAGATCGAAACTTAAAAGAGAAAGTTGTCTCGCTTTACCTAGTGAACCCTAAGTTAGAACTATCTTAGACTTTACCTCCTTAGGAGTTCTTGTTGTACTTCTCTTAAATTTCCGTTGTACTGAATGATTTCAAGCATCTATCAAATTAACGTATTATGAAAACGTAAATTCTACTTTAACTCTCTATATTTTTTTTAAAACCACTCCCACAATTATTATGAAATTATAACACAATTTTGACGAAAACGAGAAATGCATTGTTAGTCCTCAATTATACATAGCTTGATCACCTATGTATAATTCAGGAAGGACCATGTCTATGTTGAGAGTAGTCACCTTAAAACTTCTTGTCAAAAGACAATTTTCTATTTATATCAAGTTTTGCGTGCGTATTCATAAAATGTAATCATCACGAAAAACCAAACTAACAATAATAATCACTAAGTAAACTCTTACACTACCGTACTAAATAAAGTCGACATCATTTTATACAAAATCCTATGTCCAAAAGTCAACACGCATCCCTAGTCACCCTAGGACGATCCACTAACAAGTTTACTCGCCATTAAGGAATATACCAATTCATCATTTCTGACGTCTACGTAATACCATAGAGCTTAGTAGTTACGACACCACCATAGGTATAAATTCGTTATCACTCTAAGAAAGATGTTATAACTGACACGTTAAGCCAAAGGGAACGAAAAAGCCCGCTAGAAGTCGAGCCTTGGTCATAACAATTAATATTAAACCAACGTCACTAATCTTAAACGCGCAAGATAAAGCAATTTAGAAGGGGAATGCAAACGAATTACTAAGCATGGTAACGAAATATTCGAAAGACATAAATAAAAATAACAAATAGATTTGTTACCACAACACGCATTTATTATCTTAGAAATAAGATTACATAAGGACATAAAAGATGTAACACCCCCAAATCTAGGTGGCAGCGGAATATTGAATATCCGAGGGCGTTACTTCATAGATCAATAGCACAAGATATGAGAACGACCACTAAATGTATCGCTTTAAAAAGATACATTGGAAATATAAGTAAAGATTTCGGTTTATAACAAATGTTCCCAAAATGTAATACGCCCCAAATCTTTAGTACTGACTCTCCAAAGAGTGACCCCCAATGTATCTTGGCACCTCATGCCTTATTGACCTGAGAAAAACATGCTTAAAACGTCAACATAAAGTTGGTGAATTCATAGGTTTATGTAAATCGATTGAAGGACCGCAAGATTTCTAAGTGTATGATTAAGCAACAGATGCAAACATCATAAAAAGTAATTATGTTTTCCTAAGCTCATGACACTGAAGCTCGACATGTATGAATGCAATAAATTGCCAATAATGCCCGTGAATGATGTTCTAACCCGCAACATCCCAAATCTGACATGGTATACGTTTGTTGTCCGGCAAACCGGCACAGTGAGCGCTACTCACCCAAACGGGGATGTCAATCCCAAATAGATCTATTTATAACACTCGCGCTCACAATCTAGTAATTAACAGTTCATGATAATGGGCTCAGTGGGTTATCGCTACTTAGGCAAACACGTAATCATTGTATAAAATGTACACTTGCGTCCAATTTGTAAAACAAAGCATGTTCTCACCCCAGAGATGTAAATCATTTAAATAATTATAAAACATGGGGCTATGAACTCACCTGAGTAGGTAGTCCTCTGTGAATGATAAATATATCCAAGTATGGCAAATGAACCGTCAAATACCTAAGTAAATACGGCTAGTCTTAGTCTACAAGGTTAGGCTAACGACTTAATGCATAAACTATAATAAATTGCTAGTTTATATATACTGTTATAATTTGTGTGGTGGTGCACATGTTTGTTGTATTTGTCTTTACTTGATGGCTCTTGGGAGGGTATACGATTACACACGTTCAAGTATATGTATAAACGTTATTAATAAATATACATATTTATTAAGTCGTGTTTTAATTTGTATAATATCCGAATAATATTATAACTCGTTCGATTCGTTAAGTGTTTATAAAATCACTTTCGTTCATAAAATACCCTTAGGTTTTCTATACTTACAAAACAGTCTTCATGTTTATGAAAATATAATATTTACATTTTAAACCCCTAGGTTTCCATATTTACACCTTTAGTCCTTTAACTTAAGAAAAGTACACTTTTGGTCCTTGTACTTTCAAACAGTCCCTCAAGTTTCAGAATTGACAGAAATAGTCCTTAGACTTTATGAAATTCACTTTTGACAGTTTCTACCCTAAGTTTCCATTTTTAACACTTTTAGTCCCTTAACTTACAAAAATTAAATTTATGCCAATTATGTTCTACAAGTGGCAATAGGTTTCATTTAAGCTCCAATAAGCCTTATAAGCTATGGACAGCTTAATAAGCTTGGATGTGCTTTATTTGGAATATTTTGGACCTTTATTTGGGCCGTTCGTTAGGGTCTAATAAGCAATTTAAATGTCCAATTTAGTTTTCAAAGGCACATAAGCCCTCATTAAGCTTATTGAAACTGTTTGGCTTAATAATAAGCTTGGGCGAGCTTATTTTGAGTTTATTGGACTCGTTAGTCCAATAACTCTAGCCCGAAAGGTTTTCAAAGTCTATTAGAGTTTCATATATGATCCAACTTATTTCTCTTATCTCATTAAGCTCTTATGATTATAATTAAGCTGTTTTTATTGTATGGCTTATTCAATAAGCTAAAAGCCTCGGTAATGGGCTTTTGGGCCCATTAAGAACCCGAAAAGTATGTTAAGTCTTTAGGTTTGATCCATTTAGGTCCATTAGCTTTCTAAGTATATAATAAGCCCATAAACCTGTATAAGCTCTCAATTAAGCTGTTCGAGCTTATTAGGGGCTGTTGGGCCCATATTGGGCCTCACTAATGACCATTAGGTCCATTAAGGTCTAGTATGGTTTCTAAGGGCGTACATGTATACAACTAAGTTCAATAAGCTGTGGGCCCCACGGTATGGCCTGTTGGGCCTGTTTGGGTTTAAGGAGCCCATTAGTGGCCTTGTTAAGGTTTTTCATGCATGACTTACTATCTAACGAGTTTAATAAGCTTCTTAACCCTTCTATAAGCTCGAGTGAGCTTAATAATAAGCCATGGGTCCTTACTAACAGACTGTTGGGCCCATTAACGTCCGTTAGTGGACTGTTTGGCCCAATAAGGCCCATTAGTGGCCCGTTAATGAAGTTAAGGGTTCGTTAGGACCACTAGTACCAAAACAAACTTGTTTAGAATTTCTTAGTCGCGATTTATCACATGCAATCATTTAATAAGTTCGTATACTCTTTCCCAAGCCAAGGCATCATGTTTTTATGTAATGTTTACGTATAGGTTTTATGCATTTAGTGTATACGTGTTAGTTTTCATATTGGTTTCCATTTGCGTAACTTAAATGTAAACGTTTAAGCCTTAGCTCGATATTAAGCCATGTTTTACACCTTTTAACGTATCCTAGCACCACACAAGTCATGTATAAGTATTTATATGCACGTGTACCATGTATGGGTTGAACCATGCATGTTCACGCTCACGTTTATAACACCCTCAAATCTAAGTCTGCAGCGGAATATTGAATATCCGAGGGCGTTACTTCATAGATCAATAACACAAGATATAAGAACGACTACTAAATATGTCATTTGAAAGGATACATTAGATTAACAAAATACATGTTTGTTACATAAGCTCAAGGCTTCAAATTGTTC
>BQNB010180305.1:0-12692 GCA_026074375.1 Tanacetum coccineum | reverse complement strand
GTGGTGCAAGCTTTGGTTTATCATCTAAACTAGGGTTTGGATTTTGTTGGTTATCATGTTACATCATCCTAAGGTTATCTATAAACCTTCATGTCTTTACTTTTATCATTTTTATGTGTTTACATGTTCTATATAACTAAATCACCACTTATGATATGTTAAATTGTAAAAGTGGATTTTTCTTGTAAACATAATTTTATGAACTTGTACACATGTTATATGGATGTAAATATGGATCATGAGGTGTGATGTCTTATAAAAACATAAAATGACTAGGTGGGATGTCGAATTCAAACAGAAAGTTTGGAAAAATGATAAGAAACTTGAAAAACCGATTTATAACGAAAAAGATACGACGATTTCAAGTTTACGTAAAATATATACTTTTATAAAACTATTTTTTTATAAAAATTACTATTCACCACAAAAACTTATATTTTTAAAACATCATTAATATGATAAAACTTTTAAATACAAGAACGTACTCGAAAGAATCGCTAAAAACGGAGTTAAAACGAATAAGTTACGACATTTACGAGATTTACGATAACTAAATCTATAAAAATAAATATATAGCTGTTATGAATAGTAAAATCACTATTCATCAGAAAAACTCAAATTTTAAAAATGTTATATTTTGATAACTCGTCTTAATACGAAGGTGTGGACGTAAGAAACGAAAAAAACGGACTAAAAACGAGAAAGTTACGACAGTTTTACTAAAGTATACTTATAAACGTTTTTACTTTATAAATATGATTTCACTAAAATGATTAGATGGTGATGTAGCTATATAGAATTATATGTGGTATTAGTTAATCAAAGTACTATATTACTAGGGAGTTTCATAATGAGGCCTCTTCGGGGTGGCGTATCGACGAGTTGTTGGATTTACGATTTAAAGTGTCCTAGCTCCTCATACGTCACTACATGACCTCTTAATTATGATAGCCCGAACGATAGTATGATGAGCTATACGACCTATAAATAATCAAGTGTTTAGTACTTATACGACCTATATTGGATTAGGTTGCTTTAGGGTTGCATACGATCGTAGCGATGACGCATTTTTCTATGTGATATACTTTGTTGATTACCATTCACTCAAGGTGAGTTCGTAGCCCTTTTTTCTACTACTTGCTTTATTAAATACGGGGGAGCTTACATGCTTGATTTCTTTAGACACAAGTGTTTTAAAAACTGTATGCTATTTCATGATTACATTATTGCCTAAGTTACCGTATTGCCATTTAAGTCCCTTTTATCTTGCAACAGTTAATTACCTGCTGGGTATACGCTAGTGCTATGGATAGATCTATCGGGACTGACCATCCCCGCCTGGGCTGTGGTTTCTAGTTGACCATTGACGCATTTAACATTTGAAAAAAATTCGTAGGATGTTTGGCAGCATTTGTATTGAGAAAATTCGTAGGATGTTTTTGTAACATCTGTATCCGTGTTGGGGCACAAACCTCGAGTACTGGTTTGTTTACAGTTTATTAATTAAGTTCGGTGTTCATGAGCTTAGGGCAATAATACATTGGTGTTGGATATTGATGTGGTTCATAGTCTACTATTACTTAAATCTTGTGGTCCACGCTTTTCCTGTATATAACCTATGAATTCACTCAACAATTTTGTTGGAGTTTTAGCATGTTTTTAATCTCAGGTTGATGAGGTATAAAGCTGGATGGGATGCCGTGACAGATATCTATTAGAGGGATTCTGATTTCTTAACATTCAATGAAACCTTTAGCCTTATAAAATCTTAATGTCTTTTCTATTTAAAACTATGGGACCTAACGTGAAATCTCGGATCTTTTGTAATGACCATCGAATGAATTTTTTTTTAACGTCCATTTAAGGTCGTTTTTTATATCTTGATTTTTGTACTTTGACGTAGCACCCCATTGTTACCTTTCCGCTGCGATCCGATTTTGGAGGTGTTACACAATTGGTGAAATTCATGCTATGCTTATGGAGTATGAAAAAAGTTTACCAAAAAAAGCTGAAACACCTCAAGTAATGATGATTAAGAAAGGTAAAATCCAGAAGGTCAATAAGAAATCGCTTAAAGTAAAGGCAAGAGTTATAGGGAAGGGAAAAGTTAAGAAGGTTTTGTCACCTAAGCTTGCAAAACCAAAAGCTATTGCTAAGAGCGCCCAGATATGGATGATGGCCTGCCCATAGTAAGGTGGGTAGGGACAATTAGAAACGGAACTGTCCGGTGTATCTTGCTGAGTTGTTGAAGAAAAAGAAGCAAGTTGGCGACGCCAGTTCTTCAGGTATCTTCATGATAGAATTATTTTCTTTACCTATCTTGTAACTCTAAGGAGTTGACCATGGGATGTGGTACTCAATATTTTGTAACACGAAACAGGGATTTAGGATTGAAAAGAAGCTGAAACGAGGAGCTCTTTACTTGTATGTGGGCAATGGAGTTCGTGAACAAGTAGAGGCAATTGGAAGTTATGACTTGGTTTTACCTAATGGCTTAGTACTTTTGTTTAAGAACTATTGTCTTTATGGCACCTTGCCATTATGAGAGGTGTTGTTCAGTTACGTTTGGCTTGATTAATGGATTTGTCTAATAAGTTTATGATTCAGGAAATTTTGGAATTTTAGTTTCTAAGAACAATGTTCATTATTTTAATGCTATTCCCAGTAATGGTATTTATGAAATTGATATGCATGATCTTGTACCAAATAATAATTCTATTTATAATGTTAGCACTAAAAGAGCCAAACGTAATTTGGACTCTACTTATCTGTGGCACTGCCGTCTTGCTCATATAAGCAAGAAACGTATTGAAAAGCTGCAACAAGAAGGGCTTTTAAGATCAACAGATGATGAGTCATTTGATCAATGCGTATCTTGTTTATCGGGCAAGATGACAAGGAAATCGTTTCCACATCGTCCCGAAAGGGCGACTGATCTTCTTGGAATAATACATACTGATGTGTGTGGTCCACTTAGACATGTGTCAAGACAAGGTGCTAGCTACTTCATTACATTCACTGATGATTATAGTCGTTATGGTTATGTTTATCTTCTTAAACATAAACATGAGGTCTTTTGAAACGTTCAAAGTGTTTAAAAATGAAGTAGAAAATCAACTCGGAAAGACAATCAAGGCTCTTCGATCAGATCGAGGTGGCGAATACATAAGCCAAGAGTTTAAAGATTATCTTAAAGCTTGTGGAATTGTCCAACAGCTTACTCCTCCTTACACACCACAACATAATGGGGTGTCTGAAAGAAGGAATCGTACTTTGTTAGACATGGTTCGATCTATGATGAATCTTACAACTCTGCCGTTATCCTTTTGGGATTATGCTCTAGAGTCTGCAACACGCATTCTCAATATGGTTCCAACCAAGAAGGTTGATAAGACTCCATATGAACTATGGTATGGAAAAGTTCCTAATCTGTCTTACTTAAAGGTCTGGGGATGTGAGGCGCTTGTGAAGCGGGATACGCCTGACAAACTCCAACAAAGATCTGTTAAGTGTATCTTTATAGGATACCCAAAGGAAACAATGGGTTACTATTTTTACTTCCCACCTGAAAACAAAATAGTTGTTGCGAGGTATGCTGAGTTCTTTGAGAAAAATCTCATAACTCAAGAAGTCAGTGGGAGGGCCATAGATCTTGAAGAAATTCAAGATGAAGATACATCACCTTCTGAAATCACTAGCGAAATTCCTATGGAGGTTGAAGGTTTTGAACCACCTCAAGAGGAAGGAAATATTCGATTCGTAGGTCCTGAAAGGATCCGTCGAGCTCAAATCGTTTAATTTAAGTCTAAAATGTAAATAAAATGGAGGTGACAGCATAGTCTTCATTGTTGCTGGTAGCGCAGATAGCAATTAGGTGAGCATAGCTTTTTTAATAGTTTTTATATATAGCACTTTGTTTTTGCATTAGCAGCATTGTTAACAGTAGGGTTAGTTAAGCGTAGTTGTAGGATGGTAGGGAGCTTAGATAGTTAGATAGATTTTAGGGGAGGAGCTAAGTAGCATGTTAGGGGCATTAGTAGTGAAGCTTCATAGTTCTTTTTTTTTTTGTAGCTTAGTTTTTTAGCGAGGCTAGTTTTTAGTGGTTTGGTGATTGGGGGGTATTTAGGGAGTCATTAAGAATAGGGAGTAGCATAGAAGCATAGTTAGTCATGAGGAGCTATAGTTTTGTTTTAGGTGACAGCTCATTAGTTTTTCGTTAGCTTGGGAAGGTTTTAGCATGAGTTTAAGTCATTCATAGTTTGTTTTTAGTATAGAGAGGCGAAGCGTTTAGCTTTGTGGGAAGGAGGGGACGGATTATTAGCATATGCGCTTTTAGGAGCAGAGGTATGGCTGACAGCTAGCTCAAGAGGCATAGCATAGTTCTAGGGGTAGTTTTGGGAGCATAGTTTTGTTTTTATGGTTAGCGTCAGATATTTTGTAGTGAGCATAGTTTTTTTTATAGCTTTATATAAGCATTATAGGTTTTTTTTAGTTTAGGGGGGAGCTCTATGGAACCCATACCCTTATTATTAGCTATTAAATATTTAGCGACGCTTGCGCGTCGGTTCGAATTTGTCTAGATTGATGTTCGCCTGCTGTACTGCGGAATTTTTGCCCGCGAAATATAGTCGTATGTTTAGATTTCGAATTAATAAGTGGCTTGATTTGCTTTATGAACATTTCTTTCTTTATGGAATTGGAATGCGAGTAAGAAAAATATATAGAAAAAAAGGGAAAAAAATGGCAAAAGGAATACATGAGGATTAATTTACAAATCCATGTATGTGTACAATATGGTTATGGGTTTTGGTTTTTGGGTCGTTAATCTTTTCTCCCCCTGTTAGTGTTGTTTTAAGACTTGTCGTTGTTGGTGGGATAGTAAGTGGTTGGTATTTTTGATAGAGTAAAATAAAAGAATTTTCTGACTGACTTAGTGGAATGTTTATTGTACACTATTTCTCTTTAGTTGAAGGCTGTGGTCTGTTTTTTTGTAAGTCAAAGAATGGTTGTATTAATATATATTAAATAGTTACGCACTCAAACTGCTCATCGAGGTTGTAGTATGAGAGAGAAGAGGACAGTTAGCAAATCACCGTGTTCGCTGTGACATTTAGAGCTAGTTAGGATTGCTTCAATGATCTTATATAGAAGACAGTTACTATGGATTATTGAGATTTTTGGTTTTATAGTTTCCAAACTATTGGCAATTGAGCGATGTTGTAGTAAACAAGCCTTCTATAAACTGTTGATGGTATGTGTTGATATGATTAAACGATCACTGTATTGCGTATGGACCTTACAACGTTCTCGTGAAGAAGTGCTCGATTTATAGTTTAGGATTGCTCAATCATACTCAGAAAGTAGATATACCAACATGGCAAGCTTGACCTTGTCTAAAGATATAACGCCATTGATGTGTCTTAATAGATGCTCCAATTCAAGTAGCACTTGAGAAGCTATTGACGATCATCTCGGAGAGAATGATGATACTTGAGTCGATGAAAATTAAAATTGGTGAATTGATGATCTTTCTCTCGCGCTCTCATAGGAAAATTACGCGCGATGAGCTCGCATGTGTTTAGCTTCAAGAGAAGGCTAGTGGAGGAGAGAGTATTGTTACCATTGTCATCAACCTCATCTCTTATATAGTTGATGAATGAGCAGAAAAACTATAATCTTATTCATAGCGAGTCAATCATTCATTTCCTAGTTTTAAAAGTGTAGTTGCAAGGAGATTTATTCTTTTAGTCAGAGCAGAAGAAAGTAGTAGTATTTCTAAATGACCTAAGAGTGGAGTAGTATTATGGGGAAGTAAAGAGAGCGACACCATTTATTTCTGGAATAGCAGAAAATCTATAGAGAGTCTCTGAGTCTCGCGCGATGCGATATGCAATTTGATTCACTCCTTATGAACAATTGGTCTTCAGAAATATGCATTATTACAAGAGAAGAATGATCTGGTAATAGATGATACAGAATAATGTTGGTTGTGTAGATTCTCTCGAAAGCGTGTGGTTTGAGTGTCCTGGTTTATAATCCTCGTGTGTAATGCGTATACGATAAGGATTATGACTTTGACAGCAAAATCTACAGTAGCGTGCTTCAAACGTTCCTACTAGATAGTCGCATATCGCCACATACGACTATATTAGTATGTAAGAGTAGTTAGCTAGCGCTCATCGTAGCTGCTTCGTTAGCTTGTAGATCGCCAATCTACTGTAATAATCGTGCGTGTTAGATGCATCAGTATATTACTTCATAAGACTCTGACTGGTGCGTGTTTGAGTGTTTTTGTTTTTGTTTTGTTATGATCTGAGTTGGTCTAGATTAATTTATATGCATTTTTAGTAAACATAACAGAGCCTTGTTTTGATGTCGTTAACGTTAGTTTAGCGGAATCTTCTAATGATCATTGTGTTCTCGTGATTGCCCTGTGTGCTGTGCTTATTGTGGTTTCGATGTTTACGATTCATTTGTCTGTATTGTCGAATACTGATCGCGTCGTCGTTTACTTCTGTGTTTTTGATTGATGATGAAGAAACTTTGAAGTTGTATAGAACCACTGCTTTGTTGATGAGCAATACTTAATAGTTCGAAATAAACCAAATACTGATGGATGAAGGGAGTTGAATAAGAGAATAGCGGAGGAAGAATGATGGAAAAAAATTTTCTACAAGTATCTCTAAGGAAAAGCGAAACAACAAACATAGAGCAATTCCTTAAAGATTATTATTTGTTTCTTGGACTTCTTTATAATGAAACATCACAAGGTACATAGTGAATTAGGGGGTGTTACTTTTGCAAGTACTGTGAAATTTGGAACAAAATATGGAATGCTGTTTATTTTATAGATAAAGAAGGTTGAAAGTGAAAGTGTCTGGAATAGAATATTGAAACTTCCGAATACTGTATGTTTAGTATTGAGCTAATTGCTTATCTGCATATATGTAGAAGAATTTGTTGTGTATTCGACTATTAGACGTCTATTGATATCGATAATTCTGCTGGGCTAGGGAATTACGTTCTCGTTGAATCTTGATTCTGGATTATCGAAATTAGCTAAACAAAAATACATTAATCAACTAACGATAAATATAACGGAAATTTTACACAAGACGTTAGTTAGTTAGAACTTAGATTAGCTTATATATAATATCCAGAGTGTGCTCGTACTACTTGAATGCAATTCTAGAAGACTCGACTTATGCTGTTACATATCAAGCTTGATATTACACTAGACTACCGCTGTTTGAAGCCAGAGTGGACATCTGTTTGTATTTATGAAGCGCTTATTTTTCAGTGAGGCTCTTGAGCATATAAGTACGTTCAACAATAAAAGAACCTTAGATTCAAGTATATTTTGCACCAGAATTATTGACAGCACTTACAGACACATTTTCTACCATATAAACCGCCATTAACGAAACTCGTTGGGGTTCCAGGACTAAGTTTTTTAATAGTGCCTGTTGCCTATGAATCTCGTACCAGATAGTTAGAGTAAAAATCGACTCTTAAACGTTCACCACGAGATGCTCAAGTCTAGGCCATATCCTTAGTGTGACTCGATCTTATGCTTCTACCGAATAGTAAAGTCTTTATGCTACTTCATTACGTATGCTAGAATGTAGATTGTAATAATCTTAAGTTCGACTTTACGCTTACGCAGTAAGTTCTTGTAGATTCTATAGTGTGTTAAGCTCATTTTGTCTTTGATATATAGCAGTAGTATGTTTCATTCGAATCATTTTATTGTTACTGACTAGATTGAGTATGCATGGATATTCTTGAGATTAAAATTTGGTTACATATATCTTCAATTAATGTTGTACCTAATTTGCATTGTTTTCATTGCCCTTAAGGGCTAATAAGAGTGCTGTATTCGTTCTGAATGAAACTCATCCCTGTAAGTTATGCATACTTAGATACAACTATCGGTAGAATATTCTCGCGTAAATTAAGACAATTATGACGTGATTGGTGATATTATTGATATTGTTAAAGGCTGTGTCACCAAAAAAAGGCTTCACCCCATGTTGGATTCATGGTTGACCTTTTATTAGGCGGGGTTTGTCCGCCACAAGCAGATGTGTAGTGTCACATGTGTATAGGAGCTCGACGGCATTCAAGTGGAATCGTTGTACGTGATGTTATTACTGTATCATAAATTACCTGGATTAGACTTGAGATAGACTAGAGTGATAGACTTTAACATCTCTATGGATTCGATTACCTAGTCTATGATAGTAAGTTTGAAGTGTGTCCTGAATACATCGTGTGTAAGCTATTAGAGTAATGTGCGAATGCATCAAACAGAATTTATACGACCAACACCTCGCAAGCGCACTTAGGACACTTTTAGAGCTAATAAATAAATAAGAAATGATTTGTTTGCCATGCCGTCATCAAACTTGATTTGGAAGAAACCTGAGTGTACCAGAGCTAGGGCCCCGTGGTCATAGAAGGATTAAGTCTATGATGATGAGTGTATAGAGCTAAAGAGATCTCTGCAACTCAAGTGAGTAGATGTGTTATGTTCTCATGCTGATTTCCTGTTAGCAATCATCGCTATACATGACGAATTAGTCATGTACGATCAACATACTAGACCTCGTGTATACTTGTATTTATCATGTTACTGTGCTATCTACTTTTAAGATTTATAGAGTATTACGTAATTGTGTATAATTGATCATATGGTAGTGATTTTTTTTGTGCTATGATTCAACCAACTTCGTACCTTGCGCCTAGAGTCCTAAACTACAATGGTATCGGAAACACAAGAATTTGTAACTTCATAAATTATTTTTGTTCGTGAGCGTACTTGCAGTCCTCACTCACACAAGGCTCTAGGACATCCCCGTTTTCTGCCCCCGGGAAGCGGTCCTTCGGCTGTGTTGCCCTAGACTGGTCTACTATACCTCTATTCGGTTATTATACAGCAATGTAACATATGTGATACAATGTCGCAAAGTAGCGTTGAAGCTTAAATAGGTTGCAATAATTTACACCAGTGTACTGAGAAGATAGTACTGAATAATGTCTATACACAATTAATATGTGCGTGTACATTTATTGATGTTCGGAACGGATCTCGCGCAATTTGAATGCCTCGAACTCTAAACACACTTAATAGTGTTGGGAGTGTCGGCTCATACACGTTTACGTTCAGCAGTAGATATATAGTTTAGTTAGATGTTCCAATATGAGTATATTTTATTGAATTACGTCATTCACTTATGTTTGCACTCGAGTCATTCGTATTAACTAGGGTACGCTTCCGTAATTACACCTCGTGGGTTATGACACGTTAGAACTAGATTAACGAGATGGGGAGATAATGATTAAGCAGACTTTGAAGGCTCTAATAAGTATAAGTACTAATCAATGCCTTGAACTCAGATGTAGGTAGGTACGCTAGGTTAAACAGAATATAAATTAAAGGATATATAGATCATAGCATCACTACAGTAAACTAATCTAGAATCCAACAGTGTAACCTGCGGTTATGTAACAAGCGTATGTCGGCGTATATCTATAAGAGCTGAATGAATTAATGCTATGAACACAAGACGTATAGAGATAGAAGTGAGCTCTCGAATGACGTTTCTATCCTAACACTAGAGTAGTAGGCTGTAACCTATAATGAGAGAAGTAGATGAACGCCATGGAGAACTAGATGCTGATAGTCAAGTATATGAACCCTCAATCTGCACTCAGATCATAGTCTTAGGGACGCAACACGTACCAATGGTAGATAGATTGTTCATTATCTTGTAATTAAGAACCATACTGACAACAGAATACAAATCATATTCCACGCTGTCAATACGACAGATTAATAGACTGTAGAAATCATCATAATATACGATAGCTATCAGAGTAGCATATGTCAGAATGTACATACGTGATAGCGCGCACATGTTCAAGATGTCATATTGTATGATAGTGCACGAGCATGTCGACTTATTATCTGAAGTTAAAGCAGATTTGATACGGAAACTAAGTACTATGTCACTAGCAAAACAGATCTAGAACACTCGAATATGCAATAAACATATAGATGATGTCGCGTACTTTGACTGAGCTTCAGATTGAAACGCTCCAGTAGATCCTAAAACAAGAAGACACTAGTGGCTCACTACGGGTTTGCTTTTTATTCGCGAAATGAAGAGACAAGGTAGATATTGCCTAGTCGCGCATCATCAGTGACCGTCTGAATCTACTTATCATATGTATTCAGAATTATGTGTATCGAAGTAGAGGACTATCAGTGTCTTATGATCCTAGATTGGTAACTCATACATATCACATAAGTAGTACTAATAAACTAACTAGCAGTACTAATTTACACTAACAGTACTAACATTGTACTGATAGTACTAACTATAACTAGCAGTACTAATATTACAACTAGCAATACTAATGACATAGTTTATATTCTTCAATCTTCACTAGCAGTATAATCTTCAAGTAACAGTACTAAGTCCTTTGAGCAGTATGAACTTATAGAAGCCCTTTAATTCCCAACATTGTGTCACGCCATTGGTACCTCAATGACGGCCATGGTACCTCCATGGCTAGTTAGCTCGGGCATCAGAACAAAACAAATGGTTCATATAGCATATCAAAACGAAACATATTATGTCCAAAGAAGATCATGTCTAAACAAAACGGATAAGTTCATATCATGGCAATATCAAATGAAACATGTAAAAGTTATCAAATAAGGTCGCAACAAATAACGAATCATAGGATAGGAAACATAAATAGGGATTTCAGCGAGGCAAATAGATACGGAGCAAAAGTCATGAGAATTCTTATAAAAAATAGAATATATGTACCGATAAGAAATGCAAATGGAAGAAACCAACAAAACGTAGCAACGAACAAAGCAACACACATCGCATAAAAATACGCATGAAGAACGATAAATGAGAAGGATAGAATCCTTGCATGAATAATCAACAGAAATGGAAGAACCATTAATCATAACAATTGGTAAAGAGATGAGGTAAAGAATATCCGCACTAATAAACAACGCAAACGGATGAACCATTAATCATAACAATAGTGAAGAGAAGATGTATAGAATATCCGTACTAATAATCAACCGAACGAAACAAGTGGTATAGCAATAGTAAAGAGAAAAGGGTGAGGTATATCCGTACCTTAACGATGTGCCGTGCATGAACTAACCTACCAAATATAATGGGATATGGAGAAAAGTTTGCTTGATGGCTAATCTTCATCTTGACCAAGTCCCACATGACCAAAAACGTTATATGATATAAATAAGGGTTATTTAGATTATGGGCCTAATTACATGTAAAAATTTCTACATATTTTAACTTATTCTAGTCTCATTCTCGGCCCACACATCCATGCAGAACTTATTTTGTTATCATTTAATTTGAAAATTAAAATTCAATTTTATATTCATAAAACATAAATTGTCCTTAATACATTACTAATTATTTTGAGTTTGGGGTATTATAATGACATTCAGGATAAACTTGCTCTAATTATGTATGTACATAAACAAGAGCTGAAGTTATTATTCTCCTACAATGATATATATTTTTATGTTGATTGTTTCAGGTTTGTTTTGCTTCGTGATTCCTTTAGCGTCAGCTGGCTGTCTACACGCATAGACACTTCGCTGCTCAAAATAGCAATAAAGTTTTCAACCTTTGAGAAATAGCATATTATAGTCAAATTCATGTCAACTAAGCTATATAAATCTCTTACAATAGAATGATACTCATTTTATTTGGATCGAGTTATTATTTGTATATTTCAAGATTATTACAATAGAATGTAAACTTTCGTTTACTTTGATGGCCCCCCTGTGAAAGGTTTTACACACAAAAAGAAAGACTCAAATAAATTGGTTAACATATATATATCACAGTTAAGGTGGCGTTTTGTTTATATCTAGTAACGAGCACTCATCAAACTTTACAGGTCACATGGTCAAAAAAATTAATGATTAGAGAAAATGCGACCCCTAAAGTGATACGATGTTGGTTGTATACAAGGTTATTATGTTTCGGTAAATAAAGATTCGATCGTCGTAAATGATAATAATAGAGCAAATGTTTTTCTAGGAGACATTAAGATGGTTAGGTGCGTTTGGTTCACAGTATGTTTTGAAACGAATTGTAATCTGTCAAGAGAATTGTAATTTGAATGAATTGTAATTCAAAGAGTTGGAATGTGTTAGAATTGTAATGTGTTAGAATTGTAATTGATATATTGTGTCATTATATTTAGTTGAACCTCAACGTAATGTAATTCAAAAAAATAAAAATAAAAATTTAATAATAATAATAATAATAACTAATCAATAGTAATAATAATAATAATAATAATAATAATAATAATACTAATAATAATAATAATAACAATAATAAATATAAAAATAATATTAATATTATTAAGAGTTAATTTCATAATTCGTCCCTAATGTTTGTCGGGTATAACGGAGTTAGTCCCTCCGAAACTTTTTTAACGGATCCAGTCCCCAAACTTTTGACCCGTATCGGGTTTAGTCTCTCTGACTAACTTTTGTTACTCAATCCCGTTAAGTGGGGGGTATTTTCGGCTGTTATACCCTCTTAGGGTTCATCATCTTCATCATCTTCATCATCTTCTTCCTCCCACACACACAAATTAGTGTTTCAATTCACACA
>BQNB010180304.1:0-12692 GCA_026074375.1 Tanacetum coccineum | reverse complement strand
CGGTGACGGCGTCACATGTTATTGGTGACGCCGTTATGAAGGTCGGTTAAGGTTTTGCCTATAAATACAACCTCATAACTTCGTTTTTATCAAGCCCCAAACCCTAGTTCCGATTCTAGGGTTTGGGTAGGTGTTTTTCTAGCAAGTTAGGAGGTCTAATTCAATCCATAAACATCTTGTAATGGTTTGATTATCACTTCTATCTTAATTCATGTCTTCAATTCCTTTTGTTGATTATGATTTCTATTCTCTATTAAGTATGCTTGGTTAATTCATCTAGTGTTTGCTTAGATGTTATAATCCCTGAGATTGATTGTGTATTTGTGTTAGTTGATGATTATTGATGTTTATTATGCATGTTTGATCGAAGATCCATACGCTTTCATACTATAATCGATTGATTGATTTGTAATAAACTAGTTTGCATGATTAGGCAACCTTAACGTGTAATCGGTTTATTCTTGGTCATTTAGCAACCTAAAGGCCTTTAAGAGACATGACTTAGCAACCTAAGCATGGACAAGTTAATTGGCGATTTGTGCGTAAGTGTTTGTTAGTTAGTCAAAAGAGCAACCTCTAGGCTAATTAGTGATACTTGGCAACCTAAGGTCACATAGGTCAAATTATGCATGATAGTGGAAATCTTAATGCTTTATGCTTGTGTTCGTGTCCGATTGAGCAACCTCATAGACATTGGCCATAGGTGTAGAAGGGCAAGGGGATGTGAACGCTTAACCAAGCCATATTAGTCATAAACCCCCATCAATAATTCATCTAACTAGTTAAGCACAATACATATTCAAGATTAGGGATAATTTCATCTAAGTAAATACGCTTCTTTGCATCATGGTTTTCTAGCTTATTTTATTTATAATTAAGATTAGTTATTAGCTTAATCAAAACCCCCCTTTAAAACCCGAGATTTACTTGCTTTCAATTAAACCAATAAAAGACCAAAAAGAATCATCCCTCAAACTTTAGATTTAGGCGACATACACTTTGAACCTACCTCACTATTCTCCTAGATAACGATCAATCCCCGGGACTTACCTATACTACACTACAATAGTTAGGTTCACTGCCTAGGAGGATTGTAAAACTTTTGTGGTTTTACAAAAATCCGCATCACCGATCTATTTACTAAAGCTCTTCCAAGTGAAAGGTTTGAGTATTTAGTTCATAAGATTGGTATGAGATGTATGACTCCAACTGAGTTGGAACATCTCGGAAAGTTATCTTCTTGAATGAAAGATCATACATCAAAAACCATATTGTAAATATTTTTTTTCAAAAACAAAATACAAAATTAAAAAATTTCAAAATCAAAATACAAAATTGAAAATTTCAAAAACAAGAAAAAATATTTTTGTCCTCTTACTATTTTTCAAAACTGAAAAACAAATAAAAATTTGAAAAATACAAAAACACAAAAATATAACTTAAAGATACAAACACATATCGGTAACAGAACAGTAAGGAAATAATGGAGGGATACATTGATCAAAAGCTCATAATTCTTATCAGATTTGTTTATGAAGATTATATACAAAATAAGTAAAGTTATTCTCCCTTGGACTTTAATGGATTTCTTCGACCTTGGAAGCTTGTCGCCCCTTGATGCTTTGTAAAGGGTTGATGATGAATATCAGAATGAGGCTCTATTTATACTTTTTCGAACTTTTACGGCGTACCTTTGTGTGTGGTTTACGCCATAATCAGGCGATGTGGGCTTCCTTAACGAGGCAAAATTTGATGTTCGGCTAACTTTAAAGCCCATGTTTACCCTGTAATGCTCCAGATGACTCATCATTCCATAATGAGATGTGTTACGGCGTAAACTCTGCAAGTGATTACGCCGTAACCTTTGCGATGACCATTCTTTCCTTAATTATGTTACGGCGTAACCTTTGCGGGATGGTTACGTCGTAAAATGCCTTGAAAAATCCATATTCACTTGTTTTTGTGTCCAAATCTCATGTTTCTTGTACAAATGCTCAATTTCTTCCTGAAAACAAGAAATAGGGGATTAAGTACCATTTTTAGGCAATTATTAGATAATTACACGCATTTTGATAGGGAATTTGGAACCAAAAAGTATTAAATATTTAAGATTATCTTCACTCCTCCAGAACACCTGCTTAAGGATCTCGAAAACAAATTGATTATGGAAGAGAGAAACTACAATCGAGAATTGTTTATACAAGAGGTCGCTCAGTCAATCCCAAAATTGAATTGTGACCAGAGAAAGATATACAATCTGATCATAAATGCATCCACAACAAATAAACAAGAGATTCATCAGGCATCACATCTCTTCTTCTACCAGCAGGCCGTACAGCTCATTCCAGATTTAAGCTTCCCCTAGACTTAACAGACGAATCCCTTTGCTACGTAAAAAACACCCAATTAGGAAACTTATTAGTTCAAGCTAATCTTATAATTTGGGACGAAGCTTCGATGAATGACAGGCGTTGTTTTGAAACCCTTGACAGGATGCTCAGAGATCTGATGAATGCACTAGAGCTTCTGTTTGGAGGAAAAATAGTCATACTAGGAGGTGATTTGAGCCAAACCCTACTAGTAAAAAAATGCGTTGTAAAACAAGAACTGGTCGTTGCTTCCATCGTTGAATCACACCTATGGTGGCACTTCAATATTTGCACACTGAAACAAAATATGTGACACCTAAGATCTGGTCTAAACAATGAAGAGAAAAAGCGCTCAAAAAATTTTGCCACATGGCTTCTTGACGTGGGCAATGGTGAAATAGGAGAACCCGATGAAGAAGAAAATCAAGACAGCTCTTGGATTACAATTCCGCCTGAATATTGTGTCAGTGGCAATGAAACAGGAATTTCAGAACTCATTGATTTCATCTATGATGACACCACACTGAAGACACCAACTGCGGGAGATCTCCAAGAAAAAGCAATCGTCTCTCCAAAAAATGACACAATCTACTGTATTAGCTACCTCATCAGATTGATCAGTTTCTTCAATCACGATCTTTGAACGTCTCTTCTTTGGAATACTTACCTTTTTAACAACTACTTCAACCCTTTTCTTAGTGAGCAATCCTTTATCCCTACCTTTAGTTTTTACAGGTTGAAAACCTGTAGATTTAGCTAAATAGTTTAGATAGTCATCGGAAGTCTTGATTTCATCACTCAGCATCACCATTGGAATTGCCATTCCAAAAATTAGATCTTTTGCTCCCTTGTAGTTGTTTGTAAACTTCATATTTCCGAGAGGTTTATCAAGCTTAATGATATGCTGGTATGAGTGAGGTCTCTTAGAAATGTGATTGTTTTAAGAGAAGATACGTGTGATGATGAGCTTTTTGAATCTTGGAAAGGGTAGCAACTCCTTATTTTTAGGATTTATTTTCCTATTCTCAATCTTAAACTTGGAGTCTTCCCAAATCAATTCAGCATAGTCAACATTTGACATTGTAACCATTCCCCAAAGAACTCATAGCAAAGCCAGTCAGGGTTTGTCAAATCTAGAAGCCTTTCTAGTTAAGCACTTGTTGATCATTGTCATGAAGATTCTCCAAGGTTGGTACATGTTTTTGATAGCCATGTCAAATATTCTCGTGAGAGATCGAGATTATCCAAGCTTATTGATGAAGGAGATAATTTCTTTTTCAAAAGGAGGTTTAACGAATGGATGATCAGAATCTTTGGGAGTTATTTGTAGAGCTTCACAAAGCAAGTCTGCATTTACTTTAAAAATCTAATCATATTTTGTGAAGAAGTGGGTCTTGACCGTTAGGTCAAAAGTAACTGTGTGCCAGAACTGCTGCATGTAGATTTCTAGAGCATCAGCAGTCCTAATGAAAGCATTGAAGAAAGAATACTACCTCATAATGGCCAGACATACTTTGTAGATGACATCTGGTTGTGATTTTTCTAAAGCAATCCGGTAGTTGCTTCGTCCAATTCGAAGTTGGTCATCAACTGGAACCAGTTCCTCGTCAAGACGATCTTGTTGTTGTTGTGGTTGATTCTCTTGTTGTTGTTGTTGTTGAATTTCTTGTTGATCAGCCATTGATTTTGCTTAGAATTATCAATCCAAATTCATATACATGACATTTAAAGCACATATTTGGTTGATTATCCTTTGTGTTTTGATTGATGTTTATTTTAGTGACAAGTTGTTTGGTCCGTTTTAAGTTCAAGGTGTTAAAGTCAAATTATGGTCAAAGTCAAAGGTCAAAGTCACAGATCAATGGTCAAAGACCGTGGTCTATAGTCAACATCTTGGTCAATCAATATATTAAGTCAAATTAAACAATGTTAATTTAAACAGTCCAAATTGTGTCCAAAAAGTCTAAATTATACTTTTCTGGTTCAATTTTAACTTTATATTTCGTGATTATCTTTAATGGTTAAAAATTTAATTGTTTTACATGACCCATTTGAACTTTGACATTTGAGATTTTTTTTAACACACGTACCTTATTAAACTGTTTTGTTTTGAAGTCAAATTGTGGAGTTATTGGATCAAACCGTTGGTCAAACAATGGTCAAATCGCAGATTTTGACCTGGTCAAATCGCTGGTATTGACTGGTCAAACTGCTAGTCTCGACTGGTTAAATTGCTAGTATTGACTGGTCATTTAGTCAAACAGTTAGGTTAAGTCTGATCAAACCGCTGGGTCAACAGATCAAATCACGGAGAATTGGTTATTAAACCACTGGCCTAATGGTGTCAAACCGCTGGAGAAGTTCAGTCAAATCGTTGGGTTAGTTTGATTAAACCGCTGGTTAGGTGGATCAAATCGCGGGACGAGACAGCTCAAATCGCTAGATGAGAGCTGTCAAACCGCTGTATAATCAGGATCAAACTGCTAGGTTTTTATCCTGTCAAATTACCTGGTTAAACCTACTGAATTGCGTATTCACATAAACACATAAACATTCAATCATGGACCTTATAACCTACTCTAAAACATGGCATTTCCACAAGGATTGACAACACACAACAATACATTAAAATGCATATCCAAAATCATTTTATAAGCCTAAAATGCATCCTAAATGTTCAATCTACTTGGTTTTGAGTTAGAACACACAACAAGTGATAAAAGAGTGTAGCCACAAGTCTATTCAAGCAACAACATAATATTCTAACTAACAAACCCACTTGGTTTCATTAAACCGCGGCATAAACTATTCAAACATACTTTTATGATTAAAGATACCTAATGTGTGATTCAAACCCATCAAGGGACACTTCTAAGCTTATAGAACACAAACCCATAACTACAAACACATTGTAAGGGATTTTCGACCTCACACGCACCTAAAATCAAGCCTAGAGTTCTCATGGATTTATTTCAAACAAAACTGTTTTAACACAAGCTTAGGAAAAACATAAGGATCAAAAGCCCTCTCTTAATTCACACTTTCATCTAACTTGGATTCGCATGAACCCTAATTTGAAAATAAGCATTCATAGGTATTTTGGGACGAAACAAGTTATTTTCTTTAAACTGAGACATGTTTAGATGATAGGGAATGATTTTCTAGTTTTACCTTTAGCTTGAAAACAACTCTTGATCTTGGACTAATGATTTTTGAGCGGTTTGAGTAGAGAAACAAAAATATGTGTGTGTTTGATAACACATAAACAAGCCGCCCCTTCCTAGTAATTATTAGAAGTTTTAGAAATGGAAACTTCAGTACCTAGGTTTCTAAAGGCTTATCACTTCCCTTCACAACCTTTTCCAAAGGCTTATACTAATTAAGGACAAGTCAGTTTTGGTCCTTGTATTTTTCTAGCCTAAAAGTGTAACATTTCGTATTTAAGGTCACTACTTATTCCGAATTTATAATTATTCTCTAAATTTTAAATAATTTTTATTATTATTATTATTAGTACTTTTAGTCGGTTTTATTAAAATCGTCATTTTAATTATTTACGAACCATGCTTATAATTTTTATTCGTCTTGAACCCTACGTAATTAAAAATTTTCAGTAAAGTTCTCCGTTCAATGTAAAACTATTTTTATCTTGTTCGTTTTTACTTCGTGGTTCCGCCTTAACTTTCGTTATATTTTACGTTAGTACCCGTTAGCCTCAAAACTACCTACCTATCTTAAAAATTTATACCCTAAACACTAATCTTACAATAAATAAAACACAAAACTTTGATAACAACCACCTCTTGTGGCGTGGCATTGCATGAGCAAGTGTATTGGACACATGTCCAAGCTCATTGCATGTCTAAACTACATAAAACACTCACTCTCACCCTTTCTTTCATTTTATTACACACATAAAAATTATACACCTCCCTTTCCTCTCTACTCTTGCCGTCCACCCTTACACACAATTCACACAAAATTTCCTATAACAAGTTCTTGTTACTTCTACATAATTACATTCCTCACATTCCAAGCTTCATTTGTATACCATAAAACCATCATTGTAAGAAGTTTAGGGGCTGATTTAGGGTAATATTTTGAAGTGTTCAAGAATGGAGTAATGGTGTTGTGGTGATTGTTGATTGATGGTTATTGTGTTGCTACTTTACTAGTAGTTTTGGTATTGATCATACTAAAATTCATTTCATTTTTGTAAGATTCTACTTTTGATCTTGAAACATTCTTTCTTACTATTACTTTGATGTACCTACTATAGAAATATGTATCTTATGATAGTTAGTGGCATTGCATGCAAGTAATTGGTGGAATTGATAGCAAAAAGGTAGGCTAAAAGTGTCAAAATAAAGGCTGTTTGAGATCAGTGGATAAAACGAGATAGATCTCCAAATTTTTCAACTAAGGTCAGTAATATTATTGCATGAAGGGATATATAAAATTCTTAGGTACACTTGGTGATTTGGATAGGCAACCAACTCATTTGGATAAGGATTTTATGGTCATTTTACTAAAACAATTTAAATCTGGATATAGGGTCAACAAAGTGAGTAAAACACTAGACTAAAATACTTGGGTAATTTAATTTATGACTTACCTCAGTTGGGCACATCATAAGCAAACTACCCCAATTGGAATTTCATTGAAAGCTTATGTGGTTTAGGATTTATGGTCAAAACGGTAAAGACAAGATTAACGTTGCTACGAAATTAAAAGTGTAGTCAGTCACTAAAACGACATTTTCCGTCAAATGGTAAACAATGAGAATGGCTAATTGGACTTTCTGAAAACTAGAAACCAAGGGCTTTCCAATGGTGGAAATATCAGGTCCATACCTATTATGGGCTAAGAGATATGGGCCCAACAAGACAGCCTAAGACAGAAAAATTATTTCAGCCCAAAGTTCTATTGAAAAAGGGGCCCAACAAGTATAATACTAAGCCCACTAATTTTAAATTGGAGTTAGTAGATAATATTAATAAAATAAACCTAAGTTAAAACAATAAATGGGAATAATTAAATTAAAACTTAAGCTCAAGCGCAATGCCATAATTATCTAAGTAACGTATTTTACTATTGTATAAACTAGTAATATTTTTCAAACTTATTTTCTTCGCAATACTAAGACGTGTCACGTATTGTAGGTGGTGCGTAAGTGTTTTTCTCCCGTTCAAGACTTATTATACTTCTGGTCTCTTTGATATCTCGGTGAGTTCATAGCCTCGCTTTTTAAATATTTTTCTTAAATCCCGCGAGGGAGATACATGCTAGTTTTCTAAAATGAACACAAGTAGTTTTCTTGTATACTTGGACCCAATTATATGTGGTATGTTTCTTGAGTAGATTTATGTCAAAGGACCCCAATCGTGAGCTGTCAACTACCTATGATGGGTAGCCGCTTGCACAATAAATAGCGTTATGGGTTAAGCAGCCCGGTTCGGTTTTTGGGCTTTGGATCCGATTGTGAGCAGTCCCAATGTACGGACCTATTGTGTTGAGATTTTTAGTAGGTATATGACGTAATACCTAACCTTGGGGGAAAATGATGAATATTATTGGTATATCATTATGATTATCTTAATTATGCGAAATGGGATTGGTGGCACGAGCTCAATGCAACTGTTGGTTAATAGCTTGTCTGGCCCACAAGTCTATACGATGCTTATGAATATTATAATGCTTGTGTTCAACTTTTTATCACTTATAAAACCTATGAATTCACTTGACGTTTCATTGACTTTTTAGCATGTTTTAACTCAGGTAATCAAGGATAAAGGCTTGGAGGCTCAAGAGAAAGATTTGCGCTAAACTTTTGTTCATCATTTTAAAATCCATTCCTTAAATGAAAACTTGTTTTAGTTTGTTTATGTCAAACTTGTGTAATATTATGGTAACGATGCTTTGGGACTACGCTTTTGAACTCTGAAACCAAGGAATGGAAATGTTTGCTTGTTTTTAAAACGTCTCTTCGAGTCGTTCTTTACATCTTGTGACTATTGTACTTTTACTTAACACCCAAATAGTTGGTTCCGCTGCGAGTAAATTTGGGGGTGTTAAAGATTGGTATCAAGAGCCATAAGTTATAGAGAACTAGGTCGTTTTCAAAACCTAAACTATAACTTTATTTTCAAATTTTAACGTGCAAACTCCTCGAGATGTCGGCCAAGTCGTTCTTGCAATTACGTTTCTAGCATATATATTGCGGGTGTATTATCACTAAGTATTTATTAATAAATACTATGATATATATATATATATATATATTGAGATATATATTGATTTTTAAACTTTACATATTAAAGTTTTCATCATACTTTGAAATTATCATATCTAATTAATGTATTGCAAACATTCATATATTTTGCATACATTCATACTTTGTATAAATTTTATTAAATATGTGACCTTATATATATTCCTTGTATCCGCAGATTATCATGGCGAACCTACCTCCTCCAAATAATGATCTGAACGTTCCCAAAGATGAACATGCTCCTGCTCCTGAGCATGCTCCCATTGCTCCTAACCCTGCACCTATTCAACCCAATAATTATTTAGCTGATAATGAAGAACCGGAAGAGGAAGAAGAACCTATCCCCGAACATGCTCCTGCTCCTGATGGGTTTACTCCTTAGTGGATTGGTGGGCATGACCTGAATAATAATAAAGCAGCTGAAGCAGAGCCGGATTCCAATTGTTAAGGTTCGTTGGAACTCGCGGAGAGGTCCGGAATTTACATGGGAAAGGGAAGACCTTTTCATGAGGAAGTATCCGCATCTATTTAAGGTCACTACTTATTTCGAATTTATAATTATTCTCTAAATTTTAAATAATTTTTTTTATTATTATTATTATTACTTTTAGTCGGTTTTATTAAAATCGTCATTTTAATTATTTATGAACCATGCTTAAAATTTGTATTCGTCTTGAACCCTACGTAATTAGAAAATTTCAGTAAAGTTCTCCGCTCAATGTAAAACTATTTTTATCTTGTTCGTTTTTACTTCGTGATTCCGCTTTAACTTTCGTTATATTTTACGTTAGTACCCGTTAGCCTCAAAACTACCTACCTATCTTAAAAATTTATACCCTAAACATTAATCTTACAATAAATAAAACACAAAACTTTGATAACAACCACCTCTTGTGGCGTGCCATTGCATGAGCAAGTGTCTTGGACACTTGTCCAAGCTCATTGCATGTCTAAGCTATATAAAACACTCACTCTCACTCTTTTTTTCATTTTATCACACACACAAAAAATCAAAAAATATACACTCCTACCATTCTCCCTCTCTACTCCATGTCATCCAGCCCACTACACAAAACACACAATTCAAAGGCTGAAATTTCCTATAACATAGTTCTTGGTTTACTATCTACATAATTACATTCCTCACATTCCAAGCTTCATTTGTATACCATAAAACCATCATTGTAAGAAGTTTAGGGGATGATTTAGGGTAATATTTTGAAGTGTTCAAGAATGGAGTAATGGTGTTGTTGTGATTTTTGATTGATGGTTATTGTGTTGCTACTTTACTAGTGGTTTTGGTATTGGTCATACTAAATTTCATTTCATTTTTGTAAGATTCTACTTTTGATCTTGAAAATTTCTTTCTTACTATTACTTTGATGTACCTACTGTAGAAATATGTATCTTATGATAGTTAGTGGCATTGCATGCAAGTAATTGGTAGAATTGATAGTAAAAAGGTAGAGTAAAAGTGTCAAAATAAATGCTGTTTGAGATCAGTGGATAAAAGGATATAGATCTCCAAATTTTTGAACTAAGGTCAGTAATATTATTGCATGAGGGGATAGATAAAAGTCTTAGGTACACTTGGTGAGTTGGATAGGCAACCAACTCATTCGGATAAGGATTTTATGGCCATTTTACTAAAACAATGTAAATCTGGATATAGGGTAAACAAAGTGAGTAAAACACTAGACTAAAATACTTGGGTAATTTAATTTATGACTTGCCTCAGTTAGGCACATCATAATAAAACTACCCCAATTGGAATTTCATTGAAAGCTTATGTGGTTTAGGATTTATGGTCAAAACGGTAAAGACGAGATTAACGTTGCTACGAAATTGAAAGTGTAGTCAGTCACTAAAACGACTTTTCCCGTCAAATGGTAAACAATGAGAATTGATAATTGGAATTTCTGAAAACTAGAAACAAAGGGCTTTCCAATGGTGGAAATCTCAGGTCCATACCTATTATGTGCTAAGAGATATAGGCCCAACAAGACAGCCTAAGACAGAAAAATTATTTCAGCCCAAGGTTCTATTGAAAAAGAGGCCAACAAGTATAATACTAAGCCTACTAATTTTAAATTGGACTTAGTAGATAATATTAATAAAATTATCTCAGGTTATAAGTCAATTAATGAGATTAGTAATTAAACTTAAGCTCAAGCGCAATGCCATAATTATCTAAGTAACGTATTTTACTATTGTATAAACTAGTAATATTTTTCAAACTTATTTTCTTCGCAATACTAAGACGTGTCACGTATTGTAGGTGGTGCGTAAGTGTTTTTCTCCTGTTCAAGACTTATTATACTTCTGGTCTCTTTGATATCTTGGTAAGTTCATAGCCTCGCTTTTCAAATATTTTTCTTAAATCCCGCGAGGGAGATACATGCTAGTTTTCTAAAATGAACACAAGTAGTTTTCTTGTTATCTTGGACCCAAAAAACTGAATCAACATCCGAGTTATATGTTGTATATTTCTTGAGTAGATTACGTCAAAGGACCCCCAATCGTGAGCCGTCAACTACCTATGATGGGTAGCTGCTTGCACAATAAATAACGCTATAGGTTAAGCAGCCCGGTTCGGTTTTTGGCCTTTGGATCCGATTGTGAGCAGTCCCAATGTACGGACCTATTATGTTGAGATTTTTATTAGGTATATGACGTAATACCTAACCTTGGGGGGAAATAATGAATATTATTGGTATATGATTATGATTATGATTATCTTAAATATGCGAAATGGGATCGGTGGCACGAGCTCAATGCAACTGTTGGTTAATAGCTTGTCTGACCACAATCTATAAAGAAGCTTATGAATAATTATAATGCTTGTTGTTCAACATCTTATCATATAAAACCTATGAATTTCACTTAACGTTTTCGTTCCTATTTTAGCATTTTTATCTCAGTATGAAAGGATAAAAGGCTTGGAGGCTTAAGAGAAGGATTTGCGCTAAACTTTTGTTCATTATTTTAAAATCCATTCCTTAAATGAAAACTTGTTTTAGTTTGTTTATTTCAAACTTGTGTAATATTATGGTAACGATGCTTTGGGACTACGCTTTTGAACTCTGAAACCAAGGAATGGAAATGTTTGCTTGTTTTTAAAACGTCTCTTTGAGTCGTTCTTTACATCTTGTGACTATTGTACTTTTACTTAACACCCAAATAGTTGGTTCCGTTGCGAGTAAATTTGGGGGTGTTAAAAAAAGCATTTACATTTACTTTGTATTTAAGCCCTAAAGTTTGAAACAAATGACATCTAAAGCCCTTTGAGTTAAAAATAAATTAACTTCCCTTCAAATCGTGATCCGTCATTATCAAAAACTTTATCCGTTTATTTCATGATTTGTTTTAAAGACTGTTTTGAAAGATTATTTGATTAGCACTTTCCCCCACTCAAATAATGACCCGTTTTCTAGTTAAAGAGTTGTAGTTATTGTTTGAGTGGTCGAATTATCTTTTAAATCTTTTTGTGATTACTGAAAACACAGATTCTTTTGAAAGACAACACTTTTCACCTATAAAAATAAGATTTTTTTTATTTTGAAAAAAAATAAATGCACTGACACGTACACTTATTTTATTTAGACAGCCCGGGTTGTGTAGCAAAGTATACACAAACCTTTATATGAACATGAAGTAGTTCATACCCGAGAAAAATGAATTTCTCGTTGAGAGGTCAAGTTATCTTTTTGACGATATACTTGCCTTTAAGATGATGACCGGGCTGTAGTCTAAAATAACTGCAAACCATTGACATGTTTTGAAAACATTGATAACTTCGGCTCGAACTTTATTTATAGTCTCGTGTCATTATTAAATGACGTTTCTAAGACCGTAAATATTATCAATTACAAAAGACATGTCATGAGGCATATTTTTGTATTTTCAGATATTATAATTTTGTATTTGCTTTTCGGGTTTTATATTTTTTATTTTCTTTTTATAAAAAATTTCTAAAACTGAAAAATCTTTTTGTGTTTTTCTTGGTTTAATAATTTACATAGGTTACATGCAGAGTGTCCACCATTACTCTT
>BQNB010180302.1:0-12692 GCA_026074375.1 Tanacetum coccineum | reverse complement strand
TAGTAATGAACTAACGATAAACGTAACATACGAGTGCATATGGCCTAAAGTGATAACAAAAAAGGGTCAAGTTTTGTTTAAACAATTTAGAGCTAGATTAACCAGAACTACTCTTGATATAGAGGCATTCAAACCAAGTATTATAAATATACTCATTTAAGCCAACAAACGACGTCGTTTTCCCATGAGTGCTACAGTACTCGGCCCATTGGACTCTCACTTTGAGCCGGCCCATTTGAATTTTTTTTTTCTTCAACTAGGCAACTTAAAAAAAATTACTTGGCACAAAATAGGAAAAAAAAAATTACAAAAGTAATTATTTATTCAAATCAAAAAATATTCGCGAAAAAATTACTTGGCACAAAATAAGAAAAAAAAATTACAAAAGTAATTATTTATTCAAATCAAAAAATATTCGCGACATAAGGCCCAACACATAAACCCATATAGCAATCATGCTTGTTTTAAAGATTTGAGTTAACTTTTTTATACTAAAATTGTTGGTTTGTTTAAATCAAAAAAATTCGATGAAGAGCATGATTTAGAATTCTAAAATTTGTAACTCCAAAAACATGTTCATCATTGGCTTTTCAGAATTTGAACTTGCCTATCTTTCAAGTGCCCTTTGCCTCCCTATTTATAATCACCTCTTTCTAGCTATATCTTTTTCTAATCCGATGTGGGATGGTCATAACCCATTTTGATTTTAAACTATACACTTTTACACTTGCTGTAGTTTTATTTTCAATGGTTTTTGATTGATTTTGTTGTTGGTAAACATTTAAAAACATAAGTTGATAGTTCTTATTTAATTTCTTAAACATTCAACTTATACCAAATTACCAATAGCATAAGTAAAACACAGTTTTTATATACTGAAATCAACTCGGAATAAACGAAAAGTCTTATAAATAGGCTGTACATTGTGCAAGAAAACATCTCATGGTCAAGATATATGTTGTATATATCAAAGTATGAAACTCCAATATCTCCATATGATCAAACTAACAAACATCTAGTGGACAAACAGAGAAACCCAACTTATTAACTATTAATCTACGTGTCTTGAATCGGATACACATATTTTAATAAAATGCAACAAATTGTGCTCGGTTAACATGAACGATCATACATTCATACATTACGTTTTGGTTTGGTTACTATAGTATAATGTGTGGAAATAATTCATTGGTTGCAATAATTAGGTCCACTTATTCACAAATCAATAAGGTAATTACACATATGTTAGACATAGTTCTTCCTATCTTTTTCCTAATGTAAATGTAACTGAAAAGATAAAAGGAGGTGTGTTGGTAGTTATGGTAGAATACTTTCGCTGCTACTTAACCTGAGTTCCATTGATCAAATTAGTAGATATTGTTAACATAGTACCCAATTTTAGTTACTTGACACACCAAATAGCATTATAGTTCCCGTCAATTTGTTAAAATTGAGCTATCTGAGAAAAGTAAAAACTAAAATCCAGTTAACCCAAACTAAATAAAACTTAAGGAGCTCAAACCAAGCTTACTTTGTCTTAGTTAAAGGAGCTCAAACAAAGCTTAGTATTTTTAAGAAAATGTTTTATTTTATGGAGTTGTAAACCTGCTCAAAATCTAAAATAACTATCTCGGTAATTTACACTGTTAGTTCTTCACGTTCATGGCGCTGACGCATTCAAGACTTTTTTCGACGAAATTGCGCCATTAGTCCCTAACTACCCAAAAACGCTTTGTCCGCCATGAATCGAATATAAACGCAAACCGCGGTCAATTTTTATTTACGTCTTTTTTCAACGAATTTACCTTGTTAGTCCCTAACTACCCAAAAACGCTTCGTCAGTCATGAATCAAATATAAATGCAAACCGATCAATTTTTATTTACACGATTTGGTAGGAATTGACTAGAGTTGGGTTAACTCGAACTAAACGAAACTATAAGCTTTGGAAGCTTTACTTATTTGTTAATTTAGTGATACTTCAGTGAAGATTTTTGTTAATTTAGTGATACTTCAGTTAAGATTTTTCCATGAAACTGTTGCTTATTGAAATTTTAAAAAGACATCCAACAAACATTTTTTGTATATTTATAACTTTAAACTTATAATTATCAGCTTATTGAAACTTTAAAAGGTTAGTTGCCTAAAAATGTATTATACTTTCTCGGGACCCCCGCTGGTAAAGGGCTCTGGCAGCTGCACTTTTTTTTATGATGCATCGAATGCTTCCTCTGCTTTCAGTAAAAATAAAAAATATTAAAAATAAAAAAGATTCTCGAGGCACTCTTTCTCTTATAGCGCTCTTTCCTTCCCTTCGAGCTAGCCGGAAGAAATCCATTTCTTTTATCTGTAAGAGAAAAGGCGCTTATTCCATGAAATAGGAGCGCCATTTTTTGTCATTGTGTGTAGAGTGCTGTTTTTTTTTTGCCATTGTGACACCAAACTTTTGAATTCGTGCTATTGTAGGTATTTTGTGGCTATTTTTTCATGTAAAATGACTATTTTACCCTTCGAAATCTGAAAAAACGTGAGTAAAATGGTCACAAAATACACACAATAGCGCGAAATCAAAAGTTTGGTGTCACAATGGCAAAAAAAACAGCACTCTACACACATGACAAAAAGTGTCAAGTATAATACATTTTTAGGCAATTAACCCAACTTTAGAAAGACAATAAAAAAAACACCCCATGATTATTAAATGGGTTTTTCTAACATGTGCCCAGGGGTACATGATAAAGAGGGACAAGAGCTGGCGTGTCAGCTTCTGATTGGTCAGCTTCTGAGGGGACAAGGATATTATATGTTGACCAGTCAGGAGCTGACACATCAGCTCTTGTCTCTCCTTATCATATGCCGCTGGGGCACATGTTAAAAAAAACCCTTATTAAATTTATAACTTAAACCATAAGTTAATAGCCTATCTTTCCTTCTACCCTTGCCTCCTTATTTATAATCAGTTCATTCTAGCTATATTCATTCACAGGGTGACGTGGGATGGTTATATATAAGTTATAACCCATTTGATTTTAAATGATACACTTTTACGTTGTTGGTACCATTTAGAAAAATAAGTTGATAGTTCTTATCTCTATTGGCTTAAGGTCAATTAGGACAAGGTTTTGACAGCCGCACAATGCGCGACACATACACCAATTAATTTCATAAACTTTCAACTTGTAACAGTAGCATGAACAAAACATAGTTTTTTTTTTTTTTTTTGAAAAAGGTGAACTTATATTAATATTTCAACAAATACAATCAATAAAGAAACAGTTTGGACAAGCCCAAACTTATACAAACAAAACTATGACATAAAACTCTATAACCAGTCCATTTTTCAAAAAAACAAACACCACCTAAATTGAAACACTAATGAAACTTCATTAGAGGTGCAAACCGGAACCGGTTTTTTTAAAAACCGGTCCAAAAAACAAACCAGTTTTAGTTAAAAAAACGGTTTTTTTATTTACCGAACCGGTAAACCGTTTTCGGTTTAATAGCGACCGGTTTTATTAAACGGTTCTAAACCCTTTTATCCGGTTTTTTATTAAAATAACCGTTTATCGTTTTTTATTTTATTTATTTTTTTTATATCCGTTATAAAAAAAACCGGTTTTAACCGGTTAAAAAAAAAACCGGTCAACAAAGTCGATCAACTAGCCGTTATAAAAAAAAACCGGTTTTAACCGGTTAAAACCGGTGTAAACCGTTTTTTTTTTTTTAAAAATCCAAACGGTCAATATAGCTGTTATATACATTTTTTTAGTTTTTTTTGTAGTTTTTTTGATGATTTTAAAAGCCGATGGATATGGAGTATAAAATACATGTAATAGAGTTGGGGTATGAAAAACACATCAAAACACTCACTAATCTCTCTTTAATCTCTCTAATCGTGATATATATACTCTAATTTCTCTAATCCCTCTATAATGGAAAACTCACAATCACAACAAGCTTCCACTAATCCCTCCGTTTCTACTAGCCATGTACGAAAAGTTTACACAAATGATGATGTTGTGCAAATTAGACCAACTACGAGAAAAGGAGATGTTTGGTCTAATTACGATTTGTGTGTTATGATTGATGGTGTGTAAAGGACGCGTGCAAGAAAGAATAAATTTTATAACCCCGACGTCTAACACTACACTTAAGGACTCCTAAGAGCGGTTTTAGTGTCGGTAGCCAAAATGATTACTCACAAGGTACTAACTATTGGTGCGGATGGTCAAGTTTATTAAAATTTTTTTTTTATTTTGATAATGATGCGGTCGACTTGATTTTACGAATTTGCCAATTCAACAAGCGCTTCCATTCAACCACTTCGACTACGACAAGCTTACGGAGATCATAAATGAGGCTACAACCGCGGTATCACATGTAAGTTCGTACTACTCTTAGAATTATGCTTTTAAATTTGGAACGGGCCCCCCCTTATTTAAAAAAAGGAAATATTATTTATGGTTTTCGTGATTTATAAAATTATGGTGTTTCAATAACTAACGGATACTTTGGTGAACCGCACCACATGAGTACGGCAAATTCTTAATCAACCCGTTACGGCTCATTGCTAAATCCGAAACTGGTTTATTAATGAAACGTACAATTGCTTTAAACTATTTTGAGTTATCCTCATACGGGGATCTAATTTAAGAAAAAATTTATAGACACTTTAATAGGAATATAATTTAGATAATAAAGTTTATATAACGATTTTCACTAGATAATGGCAACCCATAAAAACAAGAGCTAAAAATGTTCAAATTACAATAAAAAACACCCTTTATAGATGTGCTTTTTATCTTCATTTCCCGTTTTGTTGCTCATAGTTATATAATTTATCCGGTGCAAGCGGCATTAAAATATGTTATAAGTTTTAAAGATGAAATTTAAAGGTTTATTAAGTAACTATATATATTCGAGTAACCGAACGACAAATGAAACTATAGATCTTTTCGTGAAACAATGAGGTGAAATAACCCCTAGTGACCTTGCTATTGATAATAAACTAATATGGAATTCTACTTGCATGATGATTTGAAAAATATAACGACAACCGTGAGACTTATAACTGCTTAAAATGAAATACTTGTTTAGTTAGAAATAAAGTCCGTTATTTCGATAAGCGCCCAAGATGGATCGACTACATAGATTAACAAATTTATTTCAAGTTTTTAAAGAGGCAACACAACTAAATTAATCAAGGTGTTAAATTACCAAACTAGCTCATTAGTTTAAAGCAAAATTTAATACTATGACGGAAAAAAAGACGAATAAAAACCTCACCTACTCAACATGTTTAAAAAAGTTATAACAGGTTATAACAAGAGAAATTTGTAAAATATTTTGCTAATTACCTTTGGTTTTACCCTTTACCGCCGCACTTAATCCATTATTAAAATGTTGGAGGCGTAGAACCTTTTAATAAACAAGAATAAAGGAAAATTTAGACTTGATCCATTGGGTTAGACGTAACGACCCCGACAGATATAAACCCAAATTTTTAAATTTAAAGATAATTATAAAAATTTTTGTGGAATTTATGCAACAAAATATGGTACAACAAAAACAAAACACAATGTTGACCAGAATGCGGGCCGGGATTGTCCCGTAAAGGCAAGTGACATTAATATAAACCTTTAATAAAAGTTTTATTTGAAGAAAGCTACAAAGCGTCAACGAACCTCGGCCCCAACAAGCGAGTTATGTACAATTTAGTTGTGCTTGCAAACTTTTTAAATAACTTTAAGACCCGAATATTTGCAAACTTTGACATTTTGGCTTGTTGGAAAGAAAGTGAAATTTCAATTCAATTTAATCGCATGCCCGTGACTAATTAGCGTTCCAAGCTTCGCGGTAGCTTTCCGAATCGGCCTTTTCTACTAGTGGTAAGAATTATATCGGAAAGAAGGTCAAGACTAAACCCCAGAATCCGTGTAAGTATGTTATGTATTGAAAAGATTATTTGGACGGAGTAGATAGGAACAACATGAAACAACGTTGGATATATGGATAGGTTCCGATATTAGAAGACATGAAAGAAACATATAGCAAGAGAAGAAGTTGATTATAGGGATAACACCCCGAATAACGCAATAAGATGAAGTTGAGTTTGAAGGACCTTAATATATATAGAATGTACGTTAAGTGAAGAAGAATTTGAAGATTAAAGGATAGAGTATAACGGGTGATGGCAATGCGAAGCTCGACATACTTAGTACACTAATAATGTTTTTCGGGTGATAGTCATTGCTCGAAGCTGAAATGTATAAGTATTTATACATTTTTATTAATTTATAAACGTATTGATAAAATAAAAGTTTATTGGTTGTAATTTTTTAGTCATGTTCCGGTGCAAATAAAAAGTTATATTGTATTTTTTTATTATGTTTCCTGTTATAATATAGTTAAAAGTTTGATAATTTAACAAGTTTATTAAATAAATGACTTTTGTATAGGCATCACCAAGCAAGCTATAGCACCCTGACTCCAAATGAAGGGCTATACCATGCTAGCTACATTTCCAAACATAGTTTTTATATACTTTAAGAAAAGTATATAAAAACTTTAAGGGGGTGTTTGCTATGTGGGTTTCTAACTGTTGGCATAGTATGAAACCTATAATTTGTAGTATGGTTTATATAATTCAGAGGTTGTTAAGACATTTTCCAAAAAAAAAACACCACCTAAATTGAAACACTGATGAAACTTCATTACTATTTCATGATTTTTTTTCCCAGCTCAAAATTATTAGCTTATTGAAATTTTAAAAAGACAATAATTAAACATCCGCACGATTATTAAAATTAGAGTAGTGATAAATAGACCTACTAAGTAAGCCTATACAATTCATGTCAAGTGTCATACACATCTTTTTTCTCATCATTATTCACCAATTAACTTCTAAAACCCACCAATCACAACTTTAGGTCTAATTTTATGTCTTAGTTTTAAGCATACATTTCATTTTCCTTAAAATTATTAACTTCAAACAAGTAGTCAAGTTAATAATCAAGCAGGTGAGAAATAATTGGCTATTCAAAATTTGAAATTGCCTATCTTTGAATCGACCCTTCCCTTCCTATTTATAATCACTTTTTTCTAGCTATATTCATTCACGGTCCAATGTGGGACGGTTATAACAGTGTTGCAAAACAAGGTCTACAAGGCCGATTAATCGCCGATTAGACGCTACAAGGCCACCAACCTTGCCGATTAATGTAACAGGGTCAAACAAATAGGTCAATCGTGGTCAACGGTGGTCAAGTTTGCAGGAAACCTTCTAATCTTGCAGGAAGTGCCTAAAACTCACCGTAAACTTATTTTGATCAATTATAGTAACTGTTTAAATCTATTACAAGTTGTTTTTTAGAAAAAAAACTTGCCAATAATATCTAAAACTAGGCGAAAATACACAAAACTTACCGGAAATACCAAAATTTTGCCAAAAATGCCACTCCGATTAATCGCCGATTAATCCCGCCTTGACCGATTACAAGCTACAAGGTTGTCGACCGCCCGACTAACGATTCACGATTTTTGCAACCTTGGTTATAACCCATTTGATTATAAACCACATACCTTTTAATTTACAACTATTGGTAACATTTAAAAACATTAGTTGATAATTCTTATGTATGAGTAGGGGCGAAACCAGTCAAGCCGAGCTCGAGCCTGAGCTCAAGCTCGGTTCGTCTATATATATAAACCTCGAGCTCGAGGTCAGTTCGGGATCCACTAACTTATATAACGTGTTGAAGGAATTAAAGACCAAATTCTCTTTAATCACACTTGGGGCTCGAGCTTGTTTGTTTTTGTAAGCACATTTATACATGGTTATAGACAAATATATACGCATATATTTTTAGGGCCCGTTTAGACCCATGAGCCTAATCAACTTTGTATATAAAGCTCGGGTTCGAGCTCGATTATTAAATGAGCTCAAACATAGGCTCGAACTCGGGCTCGATCTCGTGTAGGCTCGGCTTGTTTTAGATTTTTATCGATCCGATTATGAGCTTTTCACGAGTGTCTCACTAAGTTTACATTTAATATGCCAATAACCTCGGTTAAATGGTTTTCTATTATAAATTTTTTACCGTAAAGGTGCTTTTATAAAAAAGAATTATAGGTAAAGAGTTTATATAAATATTATATACTCTACGTGGTTTTTGTAAAAATGTTTGTAGTTTAGAGGATTTTATGAAAATACTTGATATCGTAACGCGGTCAATTTTTATTTATGTCTTTTTTCAAGGAAATTACGCCGTTAGTCCCTAACTAACCAAAAACGCTTTGTCGGTCTTGAATCAAATATAAATGCAAACCGATCAATTTTTATTTACACGATTTGGTAGAAACTGACTAGAGTTGGGTTAACTCAAACTAAACAGATAAGTATGCTTTGGAAGCTTTACTTATTTGTTGTTACTTTAGAGATACTTCTGAGAAGATTTTTTCATGAAATTGTTACCTTTTTTTTAGAACGGCAACAATATAAAACCAACTAGCAAGAAGCTAGAGAAAAAATTACAAAGAGATCAAATAGGGGTGTTGCAACCAACTATCCCAACTAAAAGTACAATTACATCTAGAAAGGCACCAAGTGAAAGAGCGCGAAACAATATCGTCAAAAATAACATCTTTACGAGGGACTTTCGACGAGAAGAGCAACTGATTACGAAACATCTATACGCTCCACCAAGTTATATAAAGAACTCCTTCCAGCAAATCTTTAACTTTAGAGCTTAATCTGATGGAATTGAACCAATTAAGCCAATCAGCATATGAACCAAGGGGCGTCCATGATAGATTCCACCAGCGGCATACGAGCCGGACGATATCCGTAGCCAATCTGCAACTGAAGAACAAGTGCGAGGAATCTTCCTGAGCAGAGGAGCAAAGCGGACATAAAAGATCAGAAACTAGGACACCACAATTATTTGTTTTCTTATCCTAGCCTGTGATTTGATTTGGATTAATAAGTGTATTGTAGTTATAATTTGGGGCTTTTGCAATTGTATGACTTTTTTATGCTTAAGGGGGTGTTTGTTTCGGCTTATATAGCCGGCTTATGGATTATTTGGTTTTCGGCTTATGTTTCATAACCTCAATTTTTTTTGGCTTGTTTTCAATTTTTTGGCTTATTTTTAATTTTTTGGCTATATAACTTTATAATGACATACTAAACTTATATAAGCCAGAAAGTTTCAAAATAAGCCACAAGAAGTGAGCTTATGGAACATAACATGTTTGGTTGTTGGCGTTGTTTGATATTGCCCAAGATCATAATACCCGTAAATAATGATGTTTCTTAACAATGTTTGTTTTCTTGCGTGGGTACGGGGTCATGTGTTGATTAATGGAACAACTAAGTAGATTGGAATGGCTGTTGTTTTAGCCGTCACCAAATCAAAGGGCATGAAAGTCACTGGAGCCGTTGATTCATACCTTGTTGGAGAAGACATTAGGAAGGTACAAATGTGATTCTTTTGCAAAAACAGCGCAAAAAATGTAATATGAATAAATGTTTACTTGGAGCAATGAAGATTTTTGTAAAAGGTTAACTGGTTCTTTTTGTGTCGCCTTCTTAGCTCTAGTTTATTTAATGGTATTTTGTTATGGTGGATGCATTTGGTTTTTGTGGTCTGTTGTTGCATAAGGTACCTTCTTCAGTTCTTCCCTAATTATAGTTCAGTATTGGTTTTTACTACAAAGCTATTTGGTATATGGTGGATCATGAATCTGTCTGTCTTGGCAGATTCATCAGGGGGTTGGTTCTTATGTGAACAAACTTATGGAGAGAGTTGTTGGTAACTTTTGACTAACTCAATGTGATAGTATTTCGGTTGCTACTACAAAACTTTTTGGTTAAAATTTGTAGGTTCATGAAATTAGACCTGGGTACTTAAATAACGCCAATAAAGGAATTCGTGGTGTGAGTTTGGGATTCTGATAAGAAACTTTAGTTGGCTGCTCTTTTTGTCGTTTTCCCATTTGTTTTTGGTACATATATATACCGGTTAGATTGTATCTTCTTATTTTGTAGGATTTTGTGCTTAGAGGCTACTGGCTATCTTTCTGACATTTTGTAAGAATTGGTTGATTGTGAAGATTTCACAAAACAAAGGCCATATCAAAGATGAGATCTGGACCTGGTGCACATATCAAAGATCAGGTTACACATATCAAAGTCCAGTTACATATCAAAGTATCAAAGACCAAGTTTCAACCTGCAAAGACCTGGTCTCAGCCTGGTACACATATCAAACACCAGGTCTGAACCTTGTATACATATCAAACACCGGGTTCATTAGTAAAGTTACAATAAGCAAAATATACTACGGGAGGATTACTTATACTGTTATACAGTCTGATCTGCAAACGAATGTATTGTTTACCGATCAGACTTATGTCCATTTGTTGGTAATTATGTTTTTTCATGTTCCATTTGTATATATTGAGACACAATACGTTTTCTTAATGTTTTCTTCTGCTTTTTGGTTTTTTAGTATATTATCTGAAAACGTTGGTCACTTCAGGTGATCAACGACTCTCACATGATTAGTGACTGATGTCTCTTTTGTATGGCTAAAACTTGCAGTTATGACGAATTACCTTTGAAATCTTCTCGGAACACCTTTGCTTTGCTAACGATATTGAACGAAGTTGACATGTAAGTTCTAATTGTACATACATATTTTTTACATGGTTCTGGGGTCATCCCTTAGCTAGTAAAGCTTAGAGGTGATTTTTATGTTCATTTGTTTATAATGTGGTCGACCCAAATGGTTCATATCTAATGGTCCAAATCAGAAAGCCAATAAAATTAGCTAAAAAGAAAACTGATGAAATACGTCAAACGGGTTGAGAGTTTATAAATGTGTATTTGATTCCTGTATATTTGTGCAGGAACATGTATGCTACTGGAAAATTTACCATAGCCATGGTGGATGAGCCCAGCTCAAATGGATCCGCAACCGTCAGCAAGGTCAGGGTTTCATGCACTTCTGATTGTATGATTAACGCCTGTATTGTCACTTTTGCTGATTACATGTCTTCATTTATTTCAGTTTAGATGTTTTGAGTGGATTTGCAGCGGAGCGAGGAAGGGGTTATTGGAATTCAAATTATGTTCTTTATTCGGGGTAGTTATGTTTCGAAGCCATTTGGTTTCGTATTGTAAGATGATGATTTTGTTGAACAACTATGTATTAGAATATTATTGTATTTTGTGTGATTCATCAAATATGGGTTTCAATAAAATTTTGTTTTTTATTTATTTTGAATTCGACTTAATAGATCGGTTCTTAGGTATCAACCGATCTATTTGTTGTTTTAAATAGATCGGTTCTCAACCGATCTATTTGTGTGATGCTCATATAGATCACCCTTGTATAGATCGGTTCAAAACCGATCTTTATAAGGGATTTAGACCGATCATTTTAACGTTTTTTTTGTAGTAGTGCGGTCGTGTGTTCGACCGAACAAATCAAAAGGTCCTTGTGGAACGCGTTTCATACTTTTGTTCGTAACGGTGATGAACGCGTCTCTCCATTGCCACATGGGACGACCGACCGCAAAAGGTCGTCCCATTACGTTTAGCCTTATGTTTATTGTTTGACACATGAATTCCACAGTTTTTTTTCAACATATACATCTTTGATTTCGTCAATTTGTCACGAATCTTAAAATCTTTGTTTGACAAAGAATATTATAGTATTAAGTATCATAACACTCTAACACCATTACATTGCCTTTAATACAAAAAACCCTTGCAATATTTTTAGTATTTATATAATGTTATTATATAAATAGTTTAATTGTTTTGTAAAACGATATTTATAAAGTTAAAAACGTATATAAATGATACTACATTGTTTTTTAAGGTTTTTATAGCCCAAACGGACCCGAAAACACTTGAAATCCTCTTTTTTAAAAGCTAACAGCTTTTATTCACTTTTTGAAAAAGTGCAGATATATTTATAAAAAAATATACTTGTCTTTGTATTTTCTAATTAAATATCTATACGTTCAAAAATTATGAAAATTTGAAGTTTTGAGTAAAATGTCTTTCCAAACAACTTTGTAGTTTTACACTTTGCCGAATCAGACTCGGAGGTCCTCAAAAATACCATTTAAGTTTCCAGCAGCTTATATAGTAGTTTACAGCTTTTATATAAAGCTGAAAAGGTATTTTTACTTTTTAAAAACTTTAAAACTACATAACTTTCTTATTTCAGCTCGGTTTTACGTGTTCTTTATATGTACGGATTCATGGCGAAAAGTTCTATTCTAATAAAACAGTCACAAAATTCTGTGTCGTGACAGAAAAATCAAAATAATTTGTATAAAGTTACTTTTTATAGAAATCATAACTCCTTCGTTATAACTTCGTTTTTAATGTTCTTTATATTCACGAGATCATGTTGAGATGTTATATCATGGTAAAATATTAATAGAATTTTATCAGATTCAAAATGATGACAGTCTTTATAAAACAACTTTTATGAAAACACTTTTATATATTTAATTATTGAGATCTTGTAAATATAATAACTTCTTCGTTATAGCTTTATTTTTCGAGTTCTTTATATGCTTGGATTCCTTATAAAATGTACTATCTCATTTCTAGGCCAATACATTTTATAAAAATGTATGTATATATATATATATATATATATATATATATGT
>BQNB010180301.1:0-12692 GCA_026074375.1 Tanacetum coccineum | reverse complement strand
GAATCTAAAGCACTTGGCCACAGAAACTTAAAGCAGCTACATATTCAGCTTTTGTTGTAGAATTAGCAACCACAGTCTACTTCTTGCACTATCATGAAATCAATCTACATCTTAGGAATTGACAACCTCCTATTGTGGACTTCCTATCTAAGCTTGCCCTTCATAGTCACTATTAGTGTATGCCACCAAATCAAAAGGTGAATCCTTAGGATACCAAAGGCCCAATTTAGGCTGACCTTTAAGATATCTAAAAATTCTTTTCATAGCATGAAGATGTGACACTTTAGGGTTAACTTGGAATCTGGCACATACATATACAACAAACATTATATCTAGTCTTGAAGAAGTAAGATACATCAATGAGCCAATCATCGATCTATATATGTGTTCATCTACATATACATGTACTATCAGAATATCACCTTGGTCCCTCTTGATAAACAAAGTTTTGTCTATTTGACCTCTTTGAAACCCATTTTCTAACAAATAAGTGGACAAGGTCTCATACCAAGCTCTAGGAGCTTGATGCAAACCATAGAGAGCCTTTTCTACTTTGTAAAGTCTGTCAGAGAAGTCTGGGTCGTCAAAACTGTGGGTTGACAAACATAGACCTCCTCTTCAATCTTGCCATACAGAAAAGCACTCTTTACATCCATCTGGTACACCACAAAGTCTTTATATGAGACATAGGCTAAAAATAACCTAATTGCTTCAATATTGGCAATTGGAGCAAAAACCTCATCGTAATAAATTCCTTCCTCTTGTGTGTGACCCTAAGCAACCAACCTAGCCTTATTTTTGATCACCATACCTCTCTCATCCTTCTTGTTCATGTATACCCATTTAGTACCAATGGCCCCTTTGCCATGTGGTAGATCCACCAAGGTCCAAACTTATTGTAATTTGAATTGCAGAAGCTCCTCCTGCATAGCTTCTATCCAACTTGGATCCTTTAAAGCCTGGATTACCTTCTTGGGCTCTGCTTGTGATAAGAAACATGCAAACAGACAATTCTGAATGTCTTTATGGTTGGTCCTCTGCTGTACTAAAATAAACATAGCATGTTCAGTCACACTCTTTGTCATCCTTCTGGTTTGAGGTGTTGAATGTATATCTCTAATGATTTGTTCAACTGGATGATCCTTGTGAATTCTGGTAGTTGGAATAGGACTGACAGGGATATGTGTATCCAAATTAGTCATGTCAGCCTCTGCACCATCATCTTCAGCATCACTAAATCTGCCAATTTCTTCCAAATCAGGTATATTTGGATCATCAGCACATCCATAGACTATATTCTCATCAACAACATTATCCTCTATGCTAGCAGCATTAACAGTTGGACTAACAGTATTAATATTGTTAGTGCTGTTAACACTTGCATCCTTTTCTTGATTAATTCTTGGCTCCTCTGTACTTGGAACCTCACTATCTTTCCCTTCAGGTGGATTTCCACTTTCATTCCCTGGATCTTCAGCATCCTTCTTTTCCTCCTCCCCTGATGGTTTGAATCCAGCATCAGGAGAATCCTTTGAACTAGAAGAGAATGGTGGATCTTGAGTCCATAATGGTAGCAGTATGTAATCTTTGCCAGGTACTGTCTCCACTCTAGCTTTACCTGCATCATCACATGCTTTTGTACCTGCATTACCATTAGACTGATTCCCTGCAACAACTGGCTTATAGTTCATAGAATTTGTTAGTGCATCTATATCAAAAAGCCAATTAGGTCCACTTCCTGCAATATTAGGTGTATTCTCACTAAATTAAACATGCAGGTTCTCTTCTACTATCCTAGTTCTACTGTTGAATACTTTTAATGCTTTGCTATTGATAGAGTATCCTACAAAGAACCCTTCATCAGCCTTTCCATCAAACTTACCTAGGTGATCTATGGTATTAAGGATTGTAATAGGACACCCAAATATCTCATGAAGCACAAACATGTTTTTCTCCCTAGAAAAAGTTCAAAGGGTTCCTGTTGTGGAGCTTGATAACTAACACCCTATTTTAGACATAACAAGCAGTATTAACAGCTATCAGCCCAGAAAGTTATATGTCAAGTATTTAACTCAGCTTACTTAGTCCGTAACAACCTTTATTAGTTCCTATTTTCCTTTCAGCACTCCATTTTGTTGTGGAGTTCCCTAGCAACACTAATTCCCGTTCTTAATACCCGACATTTCAACAAACGATTCATTACCCTATCTTGAATTCAGTCCTATTTGTCACATCTATCACTTTTACCCTAAGGTATATTAGATTCTTATATCCTGTATATAAATGTTTCAGGATTACATTAGTTTCATTACCTTAGTGGCTAAAAAGAATACCCAACTAAACCTACAAAATCATCCGTGACAACCAGCAGACATCTTTTTTCCAGTTAATCTCTATTACAAATGTAGGTCCAAACAAATCCATGTTCAACAATAGTAATGTTGGTTAAATTGAACTGACTGTTTTGTTCATACAAGAATGCTCTGTGTTGCTTTCCTTTCTGACAAGCAACATAGGTTTTAGAATTAATTTCAAAAGTTATGAATTTAGACTCTTACAAATTTCCCTTACCCAATTTTATTTATTGTTTTGAAATTTACATGTCTAAGCATCCTATGCTAAAGATTAGATTCATCTGGTGTGGCTTTTGCAAAGAGACAAGTAAGACCTCCTTGAGGAACAACATCTTTTAAATCAACACTGTACATGTTATCCTTTCTAGGAACTTAAGAAAACATTACTTTTCATCAGTTAACTTAAAGTTAGAGACAGAACACACATTCACATATTAGTAAAAAGAACACTATACCTCTTGTCACGCCTGGATGTGAACACTGAAGATGTTAAACATTAGTTCCTTTACAAAATATACATTTTAAAATCAATTTAACCAATTCCTTTATTATTACCTTTCCCAGTAATTTTTCCCCTCATTTGTGAATTACCTCCAAAGGCAGACAAACCTCCATCAAATATCTTTATAATCTGTAAGAAAGATCTTTTTCTTGTCATTTGCCTAGAGCATCCACTGTCAATCACTCTTTTAACCTTTAAATCTTCTGTGGATTAGCCCTGCACATAAATGGGGTAGGAAATTAGTTTCTGTTTGGGATCCAAGCCATTACGTGACTTGGATAGAGCCTTGTGCATCAATATAGTTAAATCTTTTAAAAGACATTAATGCACCATTGTTTCTAGAGACATGGTCTAAAATTTTGTGCTTTGGTCTCCAAACCCAACATGCTGAGGCCTTAACAACATTTCCCTTGTTTCCCTTAACAGCACTAAGAACTGCTTTTGGCGTAGCAGTATTAACCCTTGTTCCCTTAACAGTATTAACCTACCTTAGGAGAAATTACTGTTATTAGCTGCGAAAATTTTCTTGAAAGGCCTTCTAGCAGTTGAATATGCATTATTAATAACATTTTTTATGGGTCCTGCATTATTTATTGCTGTTCTTGGTTAAACAATATTAACTGATCTAGGAGTATTAAGTAAAATTAAGTTCATACTAGTTAAACTGTTTCTTGGGAACCATGTTCCTTTTTTGGATTGGGGTGAGTTTATTAAGAGAACATTTATTTGTTCACCCCTTGAACATTGGTCCAAACTGGTTTTGCAAATCTTTCATTATTATACCAGTTATTGCAATCATTCTTCAAATGATCAAAACTACCACACACATGACAAGCTTTGTTGAACATCTCAAAATTACTCCCTAATTTTGAGACATCTGTTGGTTCCAGTTTCTCTTGTATCCCATAGAACTTCTAGATGGACTGTATGTGTCTTGCCTAATTTGCTCAACAGGTTTCCTTAGTATTTAGTTTACAAACTACATTTTAGTAAAAATCAGGCTTAAATGTTTGAAACTTAGGCTCATCTTCTTCCTCACTTTCAGACACCTAATCCTCAATAATTGGGGCTCCATTTTCTTTCCTAGCAGTCTTAGGTTCATTAGTCTCAACAACAGGCTTTTCTACTACAGACTCACTAACAGACTCATTCACATCAACAAAATCATTTAGACTAGGATAAACTAAATCAGGTTTTGGTGGCATAAAATTCCCAGTATAGGGAGGTGGGACAACATTATACCCTAATCCTGTTTTACACTCATCTTTTTCTTTTGTAGCCAACTCTAACTCTATTTTAAGCTCTATAATAACTAAATCTCTTAATATAAGATTACCGTTTTAATAGTTTTATATTGTCCTCATACACATACTCATTTTTCTTAAAGACTAACAGTCCTAGCTTCTACAAATTCTAAACCAGTTTTATAAGAGACAACACTTATCCTAGCTGTTCTTAAGTCTTTAACTAATTGTTCATTTTGTTCTTTTAGATTTTTTACACATTCTAACAAGATGAACAACAATTTGAGTCATTAGATACCTCAGAGTTTGTAGAAGAACTTGAAATTGTTAAAGAATAAGCCATGAGAGCAAAATTAATTCGACCTTCTTTTGCTTGGTCACTCCAATCATAACTAAAGCCATCACACTGAGACACTAAGGCATTTGAAGTAGTTTTCTCAACTGGCACAGTCCTTCTAGTGGGCTCTATGTTCCTGCTGTCTTGATTCTTGGGTGCCCTGCACTCCCTTGCAAAGTGTCCTCTCTTGTGGCAGTTGAAACACTCCACCTTAGACTTGTCAAACCCAATTATTTCTTTGTTGGCCAGTCCATCTTCCTTCCATTACTCTTCATGATCTTCTTGCCTAATAGTCACATATGCAATGTTCCACCTCAAGTCCATCTCTTCTAGATCATCAGGATGGATTTGTTGTAGATCTTCATTATCAAGCTGTGGAATACTTGGTTGGCTAGCAAAGAAGGAATAAATCACAGCATCACTTAAATTTTCAACAGTTGTTGAGCTATCAGCAGCACCCTGAGTGCTAGCAGTATTAACACCTTGAGCAGTATTAACCTGCTTTATTTGCATTGTTAGTGTTGCTGAAGTGACAGAAATGCTACCAATGTGTGAGTTTGTATTTAAAAAAAAAAAGAAAAAAGAGCTAATAGTCCCCTTGACCTTTTAATCATAAGTCCATTAAGATTGTTGAAGAGGTTATATCACAAACACAATGATCTTAATCGCAGTGTTTGTTCCTCCACACAAAGTATGCATAGTCCATTCTTGTGACAAACTTCTCCAAGAACTATCATATTGATGTCAACTTGAGGTATACTTTCCCATGCAACTCTATTGACTAATTAAGCTTTGAATGCCTTTCATAGGTTTTCTCAATCACTTTTATACTAGATGCAGCAAAGTTTTCATATTGCTGCTTTAGAAGATTTTTCTGAGTTTTCTTTATAGCAGTATTACCTCCAAATCTGTTCTCAATAACCTACATCAGTGTCTTAGCATCCTTGTATGAGTTGAACTTTAATTGATGCTCATTATGTAAGGCCATTAACAAAGTGCTTCTTGACTTCAACTCCAGCCCTTCTTGTGGCCTTCTCTTCACACTGTAGATGTATAACAGTCACCTCACCAACAATAGTTTTTGTTACTATGGGGTGCATTACCATTTCTATGATCTCCATAGAGTGAATTCAGATGCACTATATGTAACTGCTCCATCCTCAACTTCCAGAGAATCATACAACCAGTTGAGTATTAGGTAGCTTGATGGTTTTGAGTAGATGGTGAGAATCTATTACTTCTTAAAAGATAGAATCTTAGTTGTAGAAAAGTTTCTTCTAATTCAAAGCTTCTCACAAGCTCTGATACCATTTGTTGATCCTAATAGAATAGATCTTTTGCTACTTTTATAAGGCTAAGTTGTATTAAAAAGAATTCAAAACAACTAAATAGAAACTTAATTATGATATCAAAGACATATCAGAATCTTAGTCAATGAATAACAGGAGAAGAATTTCAAAGAAACAGTAATGAATAAGATCAATAACAAACAGTTTACCAAACTTTCAGCCTCAATATAATACAAACACTCTTAAGAGTGTTAGGGTTACAAAACCTTGAAGCTATGACAATTATATGAATGACTCGATTTGATACTTTGATACTAATACATAGAATTCTATACCACCAACGGGCCTCTGGTCTAATGGTATGGAGGTTTTACCCTCCTAGGCAAGGTCTCAAGTTCGAGTCTTGTCTAGGGCGATAGGGGTTTCCTCCTGCGTGCGTAAAGGGAAGGGTGCCATTGCCTTTTGGGCTGGACCCAACCTGGTTTTGTGGGCTCGCTACGCCTTCTGGGCTAGGGGCCATGTAGCTACAATTTCCGTTTAAAAAAACATAGAATTCTATACCCTAGGTCCTCCTTTTATACACCAAGGAGTCGTAATGGGATTATAATATTTTCCTAAGTTATCATGATCTTCTAAACAAATAACTTATACGTATCTTTTACAAAAATATCTCATACATATCCCATAAGCAATCTATATCTTTTCTCTGAGTAGTCTTTATCCTTTCAGCATTTGTAATCTTTTATACCAGCAACATTAACTTTCAACACTAACAGTAGTAACTTTTGTACCGGCAGCACTAACTTAACATCAGTAACTTCAAAAAGGCTTTTAATCCCAACATGTTGGTTCCGTAATAGGTTTCTTTCTACGTGTGGCCATGATCTCCTAAAAGCCCTGATTCCAAATAATGCGGATCAATAAAAAAAACCACACAAACAAAAGAACTAATCCAAAATTCTCAAGACGAGAAATTCTCTTATTTAATAAATTGTATGTTTATCAAAAAACAAAGCTGCCAGAGACAACCCTAAAAACGTCCTTATAAAGGAGGATAAGTTCTAGAATAAAAAGGAAACAAATTCCCATGCAAACATAATTAAAAAGATTCAAAATAAAGCCTAAAAACATAAAAAAAATGCTCTTTTGGGGCCCACAACGACCCTGAAAGGCCTAAAACTGACAGGTCTCATGGCAAAGCGATGAGTCTTGACCGTTGGGCCATTTTCGAGTGACGATGCGAATTTCAGCCCAATCTACCACATAAATTTATTGTCGAAAAATAAACGCCAAGCATATTTGTCACGTTGACTCGCTCGTTGACCGCATCTGCATCAAAGGCATTGGGGTGTTAGGATTAGCCGAAGAAGAGCCCAGAATTTGGTTTTCGGGATCGTTGAGCATACCGCTTATCCATGGATTGTTGGGATTCATTTTGGGAGAAAAAAATATATGACGTAGAAAATAATGTGTTATAAATTATTGTGAAAGAGTGTAAGTATGGTAGAATAAGGTGGTATTTATAAAACGGTCTAAAAACCCGTCATAGCCGTTTTCTAACGCACATATTTTCACAAAAAAGTAGTATGGCGTGGGCTGGTCACCATGATGCGAGGGCCGATAGCGCCATCCACGGTACCATCGGCGCCAGCAAAATCTCGGCTGGTACGATGGCGCCACTCTACCAGCCCACCGTATCTCTCGCTCTGAATACGGTCTCATTATGGAATCTCCAAAGATAAAACAAGAGTAAACTGCAAAAACCATCCTTGTGGTTTGTCAAATGTGGCACTAGTCATCCCTGTCAGAAACTATTGGCAAGTATCATCTTTAAGAGGTCAAATGTGTGGCACTTTACATCTCTAGAGGGATGATTTTTGTAAAAACTTATTGATCCTTTTTGAACAGATCTTACTTAGCTTGTTAAAGCTTAGTTGTGTTGAATAGATCCAAAACAACTATTGTAAAAACTAAGATTGAGAATAGCACAAACTATGCGGAAACTAGTTTGAAATACTAAAAAGAATAATAAAACAGTAAAACTTTTACTAAACTTTCACCCTCAATATAAAACGATCACTCTGAATAGTGATAAGCTTACAAAATAACCTTGAAGCTATAAACTATGATTGCTATGAATATTAAATATGTACGTCTAACATTATGCCCTAGGACCTCCTTTTATACACCAAGGAGTCCTACAAGGCTTACAATACTTTCCTAACTAATCATGATCTTTTCTATAAACAAACATAATCTCTTAAATAAATAAGTTATACATATCTTCTTTACAAATAACTGATACTTATCTTTGTAAGTATTCTTGTTCTCCAATTAATCTTTGATCTCATCTCTGTCGGCATATTCCTTGCAGCAGTAGTAATCACTCAGCAGTTGTAACTGGGCACAAGCAGTATTAATCACTTAGAAATTTACTCTAGCAGTACTAACATACACTAACAGTACTAACTTTTGTACTAGCAGTAGTAACTACTTAGTATATTTTTAGTCTTCATCTCTGAGCAGTCTTAACTTCTACTAGCAGCAGTAGCTTTATGCTAACAGTACTAATATATACTAACAGTAATAACTAGCAGTAGTAACTTTTACACTACCAGTACTAACTACTTAGCATAATTTTCATTAGTATTACCAGCAGTACTAAGTTATGATTAACATCACTAATATATACTTGAGCAGCAGTAACTCTAATAATATCTTAAAGTCTTTTAAACCCAACAATCCTCCCCTAAACTTGATGTTCATCATCTGAATCTTTAAGTTTCATTAAAAGTCTTCACCATCACCAGGAGGTGCATTCAAACACTTCATTGACCCTTTTCTTGCTTTGTCATGAGCTTGAGTAGTTGATAACGCATCTCATTCCAATGGTCAGCTTGAAGCTTTTTATTCAGCATGTTTGAGATTGTTATTGGTGTAAGAGGATATCTTTTCTCAACCAACATAAAGATATGTAGATTTTTAAACCTCACAAAATGCACTCCACAAGTATCAAACAACTTCCAAATAGTCACTTTGTATCCTTGTAGATTTCTCCAAACTTCACTTGTTATGTCAGGTTCGAACATTACTTTTAGATCACCCCATAACACTCTTTCATAATCCTCCTCTGGCCTTGTATTCCCATGTTTAGCTTTAACCAGCTTCCATAGGGTCTCCAAGTCTTCTCTATCAATATTCTAAAGCATCTTAATCATTAATGAATACCTTTTTGAGCTTCCATCAGCCCTTCTTAATTTAAAATATCCTATCCTTCCATCTTTATCAACCTTGTATTTAAAAATCACTAAAGGTTTGGTGGCTAGAGGTATATCATCAATTGCTACCTCATCATCTTTAACTATCTCAATATGCTTTTTCATCTCTGCCTCCTTTTGATCATCATCCTTTTTAGCTTCTACATGCTCATCTATCTTCTGCTTCTTTGATTTGTTAGATTCAAGCTCATCTCATGCTCTTTTAGAACTTTCTTCTGTTCTTGTCTCACTACTTTTCACCACATCTGAATCTATAGGAACAAATGAACTTACCTATTTGTATGCTTTGTCAAAGAGCTCTGATACCAATTGTGGAGTCCTAAATAACTCCTTAGATCGTTTAAGCTCAGTTTGTTTAGAACTGTATCTAGGATTAACAATAATAAAGATAACAATATGCACAACGAAATTAAATAAAGAACATCAATGTTATTTGAACAAGGTTTTATTACCATACGTTTCCACCCATATTCTTCAGGTATGTACACATTCTATTCCTTATTTGATTTTTGGTAGGTGGTTTACTTCTTTGCTCTGCTGCTCTCTGTGCTGCAAAGAACTTTTTCCTTTCGGCTATCATCTCCACTAACATTCCCTTGACTGGTATCTCAATGAGAATTGTTCCTTGTTTCTTCACTTGGAGTCTTGCAGCAAATTGATCATCAACATCAATCATAGCTTGAATGCTATCTAGTTCTTCAATAATTGCTTCTTTGCTAGCTTCTTCTTGTGCAACTCTTTCTTTTTCCAACTCTGCTTGTTCTTCAGCATGTAATCTGAATGCCAGTTCTTCATCAAGTGTAAATTTGAATCATTCTAATCATTAATGGCTTATCAGGCTCACCCATTTTCCCTTGCCTTTATCTTTTGCTTATGGAAGTTGTGCGAAGAAACTATTAATGCAGATGTCATGCTCATTCCCTGATCATGAAAGAATAATTCCTTTGCCTTTGGTCCACTTTAGTGCTAGCAACCAACAGTAGTAATTGTTATGGCAGCAGTTGTAACAACCTTTAGTTTAGCTATTTTAATCTCTATCAAGGTCTGAGCCAGAGTCAACTCATCAACAGTTGTTGTAGCACTGGCAGTAGTAACTACTTCACCAACAGTAGTAACTGGATCAAGAGCACTAACTTCCTTTTTAGCAACTTCTTTTTCAGCAAAAAATTCTTCACCTTGTAAATCATCTTGTACATCAAACAAAATCTCTTCATCAAATCTTTCTTGAGCCTCATCAATCAAGGTTACTTCTGCATCAGCATCAAGATCATCTATTTTCCTCCCTTGTTTGGATGCATCCTCTTGAGCACCCAAACTAACATCATTAGAGGATTCTACCCTGCTAGCTGAACTAATCTTCCTTAATCTCTTGAGCCCTAAAGTTCTTGACTTCCTTATCTTTTCCAACTGCTTAATTCTCTTCTTTAAACTGGCAATCTCCTTTGCTTGAGCAGTCTTTTCTTCCTCCAAATCAAGAACTTGCTTTTGTAGTTTGGTACATAAAGTCAACAATTCCACAATGTTGCAATCTATCCTCTAGCCACTTTGAGGTGTGATCATAGGAAGGGGGTAATATAGTTTTCCTATTAGTACCTCATCAGGAATAGGCTCAGTAGGACCACTGTCCTTCCTTTGTTTCCTTCTAGACTTTTTCTTTTAAGGCTTAGATGATGATGGTTGAGTAATAATAGGTGTGGAATGGGAATCAGTAGGAGCAGCTGAATCTTCACTCATGTCTTTCGGAGCTTGAACCATCATAGTTTGAAATAAAGGGGTGATTCTCCCAGAGAAACCTTTTCCTTCCTTCTTCATATTAGTAAAATTCTTCTTTGTATAGGAAGGTGTAACATAAATCCCTTTATGTTTAGACATTCCTTCAACTTGTTTGTCCAGGAACACTTGCACAAACCTTAGATATATAAGAAATTTAACCCCACCCTCTAAGTTTTTCATCATTAATCAAAAATGTACTTGAAAAGTTAAATTTTTTGGTTTTATGGCAGACAGATGGATACAGATTGCCATAGTGCTACTAAATTCATTCTAAGCTATAGTTTTAGCACTAAGGCATTGCAAAATTGTATGGATAAGAAATTTCCATTGGGATGAAAAATAAGCTTATAGAATGTAAGCTTTTGTGTAAGATTTTCATACCCCATGAATGTGAGCTGTTCAAAAATGACATCATTTGGCAGACATTCAGTCCCTTCAGCATCTTCTAACATAAGATCACTTCTCACTCTTCTCAATGATGATCACCTTCTTCTTATCTACTAAGGCTTGTATCTAACGCTCCCCATTAAATGTCTTAGCCTTAGCAGTTGCCTAGAACTATTTAATGTATGATTCATATACTGTAGGATTAACAGTTAACGCATACTGGATATAACTTGCATTCAGAAAATCAATAATGCCTTCAAACCCATTACTTTCTTCGGGCTTCTCTAAAAACGCAACCAAATTATGAGTTTCAGCAAACTTTGAGATCGACATTATATGGGTTTTGGAGATTAAATATGAAATTGAATTAGATTATGATTAGAGAGTATATCAAGGTGTAAAACCGATTGAATGAATGATAGAAACCCTTAATCGAAGTATTTATGAAATCACCCTCAATAGCATTAACTTAAACTTATAGCATTAAGTTAAGCCTAATAGTATTAACTAACCCAGTAGTAGTAAGTTATGTCTGGCAGCATTAACTTATGCCTAACAGCAGTAAGTGAATGCCTAACAGCATAAACTAGTACTGGCAGCAGTAAGTTTAAGCTTAGCAGCATTAACTTTGAAACACCAGCATTAACTCTAATTTCATTCCAAAAAGCATTTCCATCATGAATTTTGACTCTCACAAGCTCTCTTTCTGTTTTTGATCTCACAATATCTCTCATTTCTTTTTTCTCACCAATTCACTCTATCTGTTTTTATATCACACAACTCTTTTTCTGTTTTTTAGCTCACTATATCTCTTATTTCTTTTTCTCACCAATTCACTTTATCTGTTTTTATATTACACATAAGAGCCCTAACAGACAATTTGGTAATAAATTCTATTAATTCCTTTAGTTTCATGCTGTCCTCCCCACTTCCAAGTGTGTTAACTCTTGAGAGAGGTGGATCATTGGACTATTTAGATGCAGCCTCAAACCTAATTTAAGCTTCTGCACCTCCCAATATGGTATCTTAGCACCTGGGACCACTACCTAAATCAGTTCCCTAAGGAAAAGACTCATTAAGTGTTGCCATGAATTGGGTCCTATTTATGTTACCACTATCCTGCTCTACTACTAAGCTAGAAGCAGTAGTGGCAGCCCTTTCCATTCTGTCTTCCCCTTTAATGATAGTCTCATAAGTTATAAGGGGAATATGTCCACTAGACTGAGATATCTCAGTGGTCCTTTTGGCTTTCCTAGGTTTTTGAGTCTTTTTGGGTTAAGATAATGATGGAACAATGATCGGTTCATGATTAGATAGTGAATCAGTTGTTGATGTGTGTTAGGGTTCAGTAGGATTTCCTGACCCTTCACCCACATCTGTGTGTTGTTATGCAGCATTTCCATGTTATTACAAGCATCCTTTATGTATAATCAGCTTCATAGTAACATAATTAACCTCCCCTCAATCAATACTTTAGAGATTAAGCATTCCAATACTTGCAATCAGATATTGAAATCTGCTAACATCA
>BQNB010180300.1:0-12692 GCA_026074375.1 Tanacetum coccineum | reverse complement strand
GTCCAACCAAACGCACCCTTGTGCGGATTCTGCCCAACCAAACGCACCCTTGTGCGGATTCTGCCCAACCAAACGCACCCTAGGGCTGTTAATCGACAACCAAACGCCCCTTTTTGGCAGTTTAAGAACAACCAAACGCACCCCTAGGCTGTTAAGAACAGCCAAACGCACCCTTTTCAATGTTTCTATCAAAACCAAACACACCCTAGTGGTTTTTCTAGTAAACCAAACACACCCCATGTGCTAATATGAAAACCAAACGCACCCTCGTGCGTTTACACAGCCAACCCGACGCACCCTTGGTGGTGTTATCACAAACCCAACGCACCCCGTTGATTTTTCTGCTAACCAAAACGAACGCACCCTTTTCTTGTGACAAACCCAAATCAAACGCACCTTTTTGGTGCTATTAATAGCAAACCAACGCACCCTTGCGGTGCTAAGAAAACCACACGCACCCTGATGGGTTTTTATCAAAACCAACGCGCCTTCGAGGTGGCTGTGGTGGTCGTGATGGTGGTGACGGGATGAAGATGGTGATATGGTGGTGATGACAGCGAGGTGTCGGGGTGGTGATGATGTTGTTGGTGGTGGCAGTGGCGTCGGCTGGTGGTGGGGACGAAGGTGAGGCGCGTGGCGGCGCGTGGTGGTGGGGATCGGGTAGATCGGGTGATGGGGAGGCTTTTGGGACTTGGTCGGAAAACTCGCCGGAAAAGTTTTCCGGCGGCGGTGGTGGCCGGAATCCGGCCGGTGGTTGCCGGAAAGAGTGAGAGAGAATGAGTGTATGTGTGTGTGTTGTGTTATATATAAATGAAAAGAAATTTTATAACTTTTATATATATATATTAAAAGTTATAAAATAAATGACAAGTGTTTAATAGTTGAGGGTTCCTTGTGTATAATTTTAACGTAGTTTTGATAACTATCGATTCGGGACTCGTTTGAACTAGTTAACGGTCGATTCAAGACACGAAACTTGCGCCATTGTTTTCCGAATCATTTTTCCGATAAAAATAAGTATTTACTTGAGAGTATTTCATAATTATTTTTATATCATTTATAAAAATGTTTGTTATTTATTTGGTAACCCAGTTATGTTTTGTCCTAAAAAAATAAATTTTAACTCGAATATTCGCGTTATCAACAAACGTTCTTGAATAAAATCCTTAATATTTTATTAAATTTTTTTTATTTAATAAAATGCGATAATTAAATATAATTTAATTATTTTTTTTGTGTCGGCACGCGTTGTGTGCGCTGTTCAAAATTTTGCGAGGGTGTTTTAGTCACTTTCTGTTTGTTTTCGAGTCTCGGGCAAAACTAAAAAGTTGTCCAGAATGTCGTTTTACATCAAGGTGCTTTAGAGTTCGAGTCGTGAAAACGTGATTTAGTGAGTCGTTTTTGATACGTCAGCTTAGTAATAACATATATCTTTTCCGTTTTCTAGTCAAATAAGTTAAAAATAACTTTGTACATGAGATATGAAATAATAAATATGATTTATTATTTAAAATATGTTTCGAAAATTTTACCGATTACGTGGTAATTGTTTTTATGAGCCAATAAAAGGTCAAAAGTCAAAAAGTCAAGTCGGACCTAAAAAGTCAAATGGTAAGATAGTTATTTAAAATTCTGAAATTTTCCAGTTGTTACAGTACCTACCCCTTAAAGAAATCCCGTCCCGGGATTCGATTCTTGTTAACTTACTGTGTGACCAAGAAAAGATTTAGGATTTAATGACCAGTTTTAAACAAGACGCTGATAACTTTATTCAGCAACATTCGGTGATTTGACACTTCTCAATGTACCAACAAAAATTTGGCTAAATTTGACTAGGATATTTAATCCATCAAAATAGGTATATCAAAAATATCATTACAGATCTTATGATTGATAACCGCGTTATAAAGAAAGTCTCTTAATAGTGAAAGCATCGAGGGAGAAAGTGTAGTCGCGTGAGTATGTTTATAGACAGTTTTGAATGTTCCAGGATGAAGTCTCGTTTATGATATCTGTAACGTTCGATGATTAATAACGGACGAGGCTAATTGAAGTAAGTATCCAACTTACTTAGGCAGTACTAGGATGTATCGCGACCTAAGTCTTCGTACTAGTGGCCCGTAATGAATAGTCCGACTATCTCTTTCGTCGATAAGTGTTTATATGGTTTAAGAGGGGTTGCATTACCTATTGGATAAAGTTGTACCAGCTAGGACCACTCCAGGACCCAACAACAGTAACCATAACGTCAATAACCCTAACAAATGGTGATGGGATGTAAAGAGTGAGGACATTCGAGAAACAATATCCCCAGAATAAAGTTCAACAAATGAGAGGAGCTCGCGGGAGAGCTTATGCGATGGACGGCGGAATATGGTACTCAGTCGTTAGTTCGAGGATGAATCAACTCCATTAGTTCAAGTGTGTAACAAGTCTGTTAGTTCCACGAACAGTTCGTGATCGCGAGGATTAGCAACGGCAAAAGTAATAACTTAAGAATGAGATAAGGTAGTTTCAAGCGAGGCCTTAAGATTTCTGCGGAGTGGCAAGACACTATTGTGCTTCTAAACCTTTTTAACGGATTCCGGTGATTATCGGGTTCGAGTTCATACTCGTGTCATATTGGATACCATTAAGCCCACTCATTTATAATTCATTACTTACATAAAGGAGCGTCCTAATTTATGTAAGTAAGAAATGATAAACTTATGGTTCGGGGATTTACAATTTCTTTATTTAACTGAAGAGGCGTCCCAATCCTTTCAAATAAAGAGATTATAAATCATCCTACTTAATAATTTCCGATGCAATACGCGTACTCACATAACCTTCAAGGTGGTGGATGACATGACGATGCATGTGCTCTAATGAGTATGGGACGAGTGTTCCAAACTCGTCTTCGGAGACGGGGAGTAAAACTATCAGGGGAAATCGACATAGAGTTCAAGATAGTTAATGAGTACTCGGTTAGAGTAAATAAGGTAAAGGTCTCGATGAACCAGTCAACATAGCAATCATCATATAAATCCTCCTATTACAAGTCCCGCCCATACAAGACTTGTAATACTTAGATTCACACATAATTCTATGTAAACAGAACTGTGACGGGTTTTGTTAACATAGCAATTATCATATCAATCCTCATATTACAAGTCCCGCCCATACAAGACTTGTAATACTTAGATTCATACATAATTCCATGTAAACAAAAATTATGACGGTCTCCGTGTAATACGATATTGTATAAAGCTATGAAGAAAAATAATATTCTTAGAGACCATTGTTTAACTTACAATGTCTGAGAACGAAATGAGACCATTGTGCAACTCACAATGTCTAAGAAGTAAAATGAGACCATTGTGTAACTTACAATGTCTGAGGTATAAATGAGACCATTGTGCAACCCACAATGTCTTAAGAAATGTTCTAGTATTTATATAATTAACTCTTATATAAATAAACGTACGATATACGCAAAGGAATGCAAGCATATATATATATATATATATATATATATATATATATATATATATATATATATATATATATATATATATATATATGTCATGTAAGCACTTAAGGTAACAAGTAACCTAAGCAAGTAAGCAAGTAGTGTGTATGCACTTTGAAAATGTTTGCTGTGATGCAATATTTGCGAAAACGGCTATAGTCTAGGGTAAAATATGCAACCTAGTTCTCTATAGCCAGTGCTCTGATACCAATCTGTAACACCCCCAAAAATGTGTCGCAGCGGAAATATGTCCGGGGGCGTTACTTCATAATACACAGCGCTAGATACAAGAGAACGACCTCTAAATGTGTCGTTTGAAAAGTAATCTCGTTGATTTCCTTGAAATTGATATAACATTTGTCCCATAATTGCATCACAATGAAAGGCTTGAAAACAACCCAACGAGAATTTGATCATTTGTATGTAGGTAGAAATCCATAAATGAAATCTTGTCAATTTAGACTCCAATGCACATCAAGTAGGCCAAGCATCTAATTCACCTGAGAAAAACATGCTTAAAAGTGTCAACATTAAAGTTGGTGAGTTCATAGGTTTTTGTAAATACAAATGTTGAACCAAAGTTCTGTAAAGTATGTGCGACCGTTTCAAACCTTGTATGTTCCCCAAAATGTATGTATGAATGTCATAATTCAAAGAGTTGTAAAATATGCATGACCATTTTAGTTCCTAAATAGTCACAAAAACGTATGTATAGTTAGACCACCACTGATCAAAGTATGTATTGTCACTTTATTCAAGGCAACGTAAATATTCTTGTGTGTATAAAATAACGATTTCAATTACTCTAAGTTCAAGAAACTGCGAAGTAGACTTTTATGTATGCCACTTTATTCAAGGCACAGTAAGAGTGTACCCATCGTAGGTGTTCCCTTCTAGAACACCCGGGCATTTATGAGTATGTACCCCTCGCAGGTGTCCCCTCCAAGAACACCCGAGCAGTTCTGAAAATATTCATGTGTATGTAATTGTTGGCCCTGAAGACTCAACCAATCGTGTTCCGACATGTTATAACATTCGTTTGCCCAGTGATCATAAGTAAAAACCAATATTGTATCTCACCGTGATATATGCATATGAGTATATAACCAAGTTATAGCGAGTGCTCACGCCCAAAAATTTAACCAAGTATTGTATCTCATCGCGAGATATATAAATAAGTATGTAAACCAATATGTAATCAACCATGTAAATGCATTTGTAAACAAGCATGTTCTCACCCCAAAAATATATGTAAAACAAGTAAAACATGGGGCTATAAACTCACATTGATGTTGTAGAACAATCGGCAGAAATGCACGTATTAAGCATAACACGAACGGAAAAACCATAACAGCCACCAAGAAGTTGCGGTTTATCTTAACGGCTAAGATCCACTAGCCTAGGATAATGTATTTGGGTTTTCCGATGGATAGTTACATCAACGCGTCACGTTGATAAAAGACTTAGATTTCAAGTTGTAATAGTTTGGCGGTTGGTTAAATAAAATAAATCGAAAGTAACGCAAAGTGTGTAATATATTCCGTATATATTACATATGAAAAAATGAACAAGTATATAATTCGTATCGTGAATTATTTAACAAAGACAAACAACCAAAAGGATAATACGAAATGTATATAATACACGGCATGTATTATATATAAGGAAAGTACTATATAAGAGACGTGAGAATAATAATTAAAACACAACATTTCGACACGTTTCGGAAAATCACCATTTAATAAATAACATTTCCTCGTATAAAAGTAAACGCTATGTTTTAAATGTTACGACTCAATGTACCCGATGTTTTGTGAAGCTTTTACAAAAGTCATGATTTCACCTTATAGTCGGGAATTTATAAAATAATATTTTATAAATTAGTATTTTGTTTCCCCGACGGGTTTTAGTTAAAATATTGTCTCATTTGCAAAAGTATAGTTTCCGTTTATTCACCGGGTTATTGTATAATCATAATTTAATAAATCATAAGACTTTATATCTTCGTTCTTTTATCGGGTTTTAAAGATAATAGAATTTCTTAGTTAAAATAACTAAGTGTAGAAATTTTTAGAAATTTTGGCATGACGTGTTTGTTTATAGAACGATCCCAAGTCGAAAGACTTTGTTGCAAATCAACTTTCCCAATCCAATTTAATAGAAAACAACCTAGTTATTCAAGTGTATTTATCGATTATTGTCATTATTTCTATATTGTAAGTCCGTTACGAATCATAGTATATTAAATTCGTCACGAGTCTAATATAATATATCCGATAAATGTTTATATTATAACCAAAATAAAAACAAACACACCCTTAAGGGCTGTTGTACCAAACGCACCCTTACGGGCTGTTAAACGCAGATCCAAACGCTCCTTCAAGATTATAACACAAAAACAAAAATAATAACTAACATAATTATTTAACCATTAACCACCATTTTAATCCGATTTTAATTATAAAATCTTTTGTTATGTTTATTAACCGATTATATTAAACAAACCACAAACGCACCCTTTTGGGTTGTTCAAAAAAGACCAAACCGCAATCACCGAACCTTACTGCATATAAAGACCAAACGCCTCCCATGCTAACCAAACCACCCTCGGCTAGTGCAAAACCAAAACGCAAAACCTATGCTATAAAAACCCACACAAACGGGCACACCCCCCAGGTGTGGTGGCTGCCAAATGCACCCTGGTGGTGGTGACTGCCAAACGCACCCTTGTGGTGGGTTGACTGCCAAACGCACCCTCGTGGTGGGTTGACCACCGAAACAAACACCCTTGTGGTGTTTTTATCAAAACAAACGCACCCCCTTGGTGTTATTTCCAGATCCAAACGCACCCTTTTTGGTGCGGCTGAGAAACCACACGCACCCTTATGGGTGGCGGCTGGAGGTGGTGGTGGTTTCAGAGATGATGATGATGCGACGGTGATGATGACGGGGTGGCTGTGGTGGTGCGTCGATGGCTGTGGAGGTGGTGACGTGGTGCGTGGCATGGGGAAGGTGGGGATGGCAGCGGCGTGGTGATGGTGTTGGGTGGCGTCGGCTGTGGTAGTGGTGATAGGTGGTAGTAACGGCGGCTGAGCCGTGGTGGGGTAGTAGATCGGGTAGATCGGAGGTAGATCTACAACTTTTATAGTTTTGGGTGGCGGCCGGCGGCGGCGACGGTGGCCGGAAGTTGGCCGGTCAGATTTGGTGCGGTGGTTGCCAAAAATATGAGAAAGGATTGTGATGTGTGTGTGTTATAGTCTCAACAAAAATGAAAAAAAAACTAAAAACTTATATATATATAAAAATAATATATATATTATATATATATATATATATATATATATGAATATAAAGTAAATGACAAGTCACAATTAGTCTAGGGTTATTGTGTAATATTCCACAGGGACAAACGTGTAATTTTTTGTTAATTATTGTTTTGGGACTCGTTTGGGACCACTTAATGGACGATTCAAAACGCGAAACTTGCGCCATTGCGTTCCAAATAATTTTTCCTATAAAAATGAGTATTCAATTGATAGTATTTCATAAATATTTTATAACATTTATAAAATATTTGTTATTTATATTTGGGAAACCCGTTTATTGCCCTTGTCCGAAAAAAATAAATTAAACCGAATATTCGCGTTCATCACAAACGCTTTTGAATAAAATTGTTAAATATTTCTATTTAATATTTTGTATTTAATAAATAGTGATAATTCAAATATAAAGTTAATTAATTTTGTGACAAAATCCCGCACCCGGACCGCTCTTTAAAAAATGAAAAGTTGTAAAAATGACCCTACGAAAAGTTTTATATTTTTCCTACAAACTATATGACAAAATAAAATTTTCTAAAAAAGAAAAATATTTTTTTGATAATTTTTGTATTTTTTATGAATTTTTTAAACTTTTAACTAAATTAATTTATAAAAAATATTAAATGAATTCGAAAAATTCTGAAAATTTTACTAAAAATACTTTATACTATAAAAATCCTACGAAAAATAAAAAACACAAAGTTGGCTTATAAATAAGCCCTCAATAAGCTGTTAACAGCTTAATGGCTTAAAAGCCAAAATGAGTATAAGTAACAAGGCCCTTGAGTCTTTAACGAAAAAGACCCAAGGGCGCAGCGGTATGTGATGTTATAAAGGGGGATCGTATCGAGGGGTACCGGGTTCGAGTCTTGCTCACCCGGTTCCCTTGTCTTTCCCTCTTTTTTTTTGGAAAAACTTTGTGAAGCAAAGTTGTTAAGCTCGTGGGGCTTAACAACTTTGTCAACTACAGCTTTTTATGAAAAGCTGTAAATAAGCTGAAAAACAGCTTATAAAGTCGACAGAATTGCTTAAAAGGACTTAAAGCTAAAATTTAGCTAAGTCATTTGGACACTAGTGGACAAATAAGCTAAGACATGGACAAAATAAGCTAAAGGGGCTAAACTTATCCTAAATAAGCAATAAGAAGCTAAAAAGCTAAAACTAATAAGCTGGAAAAAGCTTAAGCTTGACAGAAACTAAATGATGCTTAAAAGGCTTAAAAAGCTAAGCTGTTGGACAAATAAGCTAGTAAAAAGGGCAATGAGCACAAAAACTAAGTATACTATCCTAAAAAGCTACTAGGAAACAAAATGAGCTTATGAAATAAGCTGAATAAGCCAAGAATGAAATAAGCAATCCCTACACTTAACTCTAAGCTAAAACAGTAAAGAGGGGTTTTCTAGCTTAAAATTAAGCTATCTAAAAAGCTTTTTAAAGGCTGAAATTTAACAAGCTTATCTAAGGGCTTATAGGCTCACAAAATAAGCCAAGAAATTGGGCTTAAGAACACTAAAAGCTTAAGAAAAAGAAGCTTAAAATCTCCCCTTTGCACCAGGGGAGATTAAAGCTTAACACAAGTGGCTTATTTGACAGCTTTTTAAAAGCTGTCAAATAAGCTCAAAATTAGAAAATAAGCTTAAACAGCTTAAGTATACTATGAAGTAGACTTGTGCACCAATTTTTGACTTTTAAAAATCATTAAAACTTGCTGAATTTGTAAAGTGAAAAACAGGCTTTTGCTTTTTAAAACTGCTACTAAAAAGGTCTTGGGTGGTTTTGACTTACCAAGTCAAAAGACCAAAGGGTGTTGACAGCTTGTGTTAACACACTAAAACACACTCTTTTTGAGACCTTAACTCAAAATCCAAGTGCTTAACTAAATAAGCACTTGGGGTTTTCTTAAAACACACAGTTAAAAAAGATGGTTTAGAAAAACTTTGGAAAAACAATTTTGAACCTTAAAGACTTTTGAAACAGCTTAAATGAGCTTAAAAGCTTAAGCTAAAACTAACTAAATGACCTCAACCCAAACACACAACCATTTTGACCCGTTTTCCAAGTTATCCCAAACACCCCTTAATTTTTAAAAAGTGACTTAAAATCTTATAAAAACTATTTTAAACTGAAGTTTCTAAAATACTAACACTACTTAAGCCTTTTAAGACAAATAAAGACAAAAAGCAAGCAAATAAGCACTTGAATAAGCTATGACATAATTAGCTAATTATGACAGTTTTAACTAACATTGCATGAAAATGAAATGAAAGGCCTATAAAAGCAAACTTAAGCATGAATTACCACTAATAAGCATAATATCAGTAATAAGCTAAGAAAATAAGCTGAATAAGCTTATTGCTACAGTAATAAGCAAAATTAAAAAGGATTTGTACCTTTGATCCTTTGCTCAAAAAGGATCTTTTGAAGCCTAATAAGCTCTAACTTCCTACCCTCAGCTTATAATTAAGCTTAAACTAAACCATAACCCAATAAGCCATCCACAATAGCTCATTCATCCATGCTTTCTTTTTTTTTCAATCCAACAGTAACTTGTCACCCTTTTGAATTTCCCTTAACTTTTGTTTTTAAAAGTTTTGAAAACAGATTATAAGATATAAAAAGAAAGTGAAATAAATAACCTAGCAACACAATTTATAAAATTAACTCAGCTTAATTTTCATTAAAAGAAATTGAGTACAAGTACATGAAAACTTTTAACTTAGAAAAACTAACTTAAAACTACTCTTGAACTAAAAAAAACTACCTACTAGCCACAATGGCTTTACATTCATTTATATATGGAAAAAAAACGACTAGGGCTTTTTGTCTTCTTTCACTTGTGCTTTCTTGTAGACACAACAAGTGAGTTGTGTTTGTGTGAGAGTGTAGGACTACAACAACAGTTCTAGCTTTGGATTGCTTTTGTGGCTTTTGTTCGGATCCATATCCCACCTTTCTCATGCTCGAAAGTTGTGAGATTGCAAGTTGGCAATTGGATTTGTGACAGGGATTAAGGTTTTTCCCTTGTGGTTTAATAGTTGCAGGGTGTTGAGGAGAAAACGCAGGGCAAGGACTAGTATATGGGGGGAATACACCATTGGAGGGGAAAAAAGGTTATAGTACTGTTGTCAGTTTAAAGTTTGGGGTTTGTTGGCAAGGGTGTCCCTATGGTGTTAAGCCTTATTGCCATCATGGCTTGTGTTAAAACCTTTTGGGGACTTGGCAATATCAGTCCCCAAGGAGGTTATAACTCTAATTTCACCTACTCGTCCTTGTGGTGTGGTACGGTTGGGGACTTGGAAGCTTGCCCCTTGGAGTTGTTAAACTTTGGCATACTGGCAGTTTTGCCGCTTGTCTTCTTATTCTTTCGTTTTCTTTCATTTAAATATAAGTTTAGGGATTTACTAATTTTGGTCCCTAAACTTATATTTCTTGACTTTGGCCTCGGGGTTTTGACTTGGGGTTTGAGACTTTATGTTGACTTTTCCAGGCTTGGGCTTGGACTTTGACTTTGTCTTTTCCTGCTTTTTCCATTCCGAGTCGGTCTTGGGTTTTGCTTCGTTTTCGTCATTTTCTAAATATCCGTTCCTGCACAATACAATTAGCAAAACAAGCGTATATTTGGCATTTTAAGTCCGTTTTTGGTTATTTTAGCTCATTTTTAAAGGTAAAAGGTATGTGTAATTAAACACATACCAATATGCATATGAGTGTATAACCAAGCTATAGCGAGTGTTTAAGCCCAAAAATTTAACCAAGTATTGTATCTCATCGCGAGATATATAAATAAATATGTAAACCAATTTGTAATCAACCATGTAAATGCATTTGTAAACAAACATGTTCTCACCCCAAAAATATATGTAAAACCAGTAAAAACAGGGGGGCTATAAACTCACATTGATGTTGTAGAACGGTTGGCAGATAGGCATCTAATATGCACAACACGAACGGAAGACGAGCGGCTCGATCAAGAAGTTGCAACTAATCTTAACGGCTAAGATCCACTAGCCTAGGATAATGTATTTGGGTTTCCCGATGAATGGTTGCATCAACGCGACATGTTGATAAAAGATTTAGATTTAAAGTTGTAATAGTTTGGTGGTTGGTTAAATAAAATAAATCGAAAAGTAACGCAAAGTATGTAATATATTCCGTATATATTACACATGAAAAATAAACAATTATATAACTTATACCGTGAATTATATAACCAAGATAAACAATCCAAAGATTAATGTGAAGTATATAATACTTTGCATGTATTATATAAGGAACGTGAGAAAATAATTGTAATAATATAATTCGACACGTTTTCGGAAATCACCAGTTAAAATATTAAAATGTCCTTGCATAATAATAAACGCACGTTTTTAAGTTACGAATTATGTAAACTATGTTTTTAAAGCTTTTACTAAAGTTATGATTATATAACTTCGTTCCTTTATCAGATTTCTAAAATAATAGAAATTTTAATGAAATTTTCTAAGTTTAGTAATTTTTAGAAATGACCTTTTCGATTATACTACGTTTCCCATATTTATCAAAACTCAATGTTTTTCCATTTTCAATCAAACCGTGTTGCAATATCCTCGTGTTTTTCCATATTTATATCTAACTAAACAAAATAATAATTATTACGTTTATTTAACCATTTAAAACACCAATTTATCCGGTTTTGTATTTATATAATTTCTTATGATATATATTTATTTGTCGATTTGTATAAACAAAACGCACCCTTTGTGCGGTTTCTGCTAAACCAAACGCACCCTTTCGGTGTTTCCGCCGAACCAAACACACCCTTGTGTATTTCTGCTAAACCAACCAAACGGACCCCTTTGTTGTCTTCTATAAACCCAAACGCACACCTTGGCGTTTTATCAACAGTCAAACGCACCCTAATCTGTTTATGAACAGCCAAACGCACCCTAATTTGTTTATGTCAAACCAAACGCCCCTTTGTGGTATTCCTATACAACCAAACGCACCCTAATCTAGTAAACTAAATGCACCTTTGGCTGTCTTATAGCCAACCAAACACACCCTTTGTGGTGTTATAAACCAAAACGCACCCTTGTGGGTGGTTGGCAGCCAAAACAAACGCACCCTAGTTATGTGAATGAAAACCAACGCACCCTTTGTTGTTAATCACATAAACAATCACACCCTTGAGGTGTTGACTGCCAAACCAGACGCACCCTCGGCTGAGGACGAAACCAAACGTACCCGCGGCTGTTAAACTCAAACCGAACCCACCCCTTTTGGTGCTAACCTAAACCGGACGCACCCTTGTGGTGTAAAACCACATAAACAAACACACCCTGGTGGTGTTTTTAGCAAACCAAAACGCACCCTTTTGGTGCTTACCTTAAACTAGACGCACTCTGCTGGTGTGATCTAAACCAACCAAACGCACCCTAGAGTGGTTATAACAACCAAGAATGAACACCCCTAATCTGATATAACTAGATCCAAACATACCCATATCTGCTGCTCTAAACCCAACGCACCCTTTGTCGCTAAACACAAAACCAACGCACCCTTGTTGGCTGTGAACGAAGCCAAACACACCCTTGGTGGTCGTTTGAACAAAACCGACGCACCCTTGTTATGTTTACATAAACCAAACGCACCCTGGTCGGTGCAAAAAACCAAAACGCACCCCTTTGGGTATTGTTTATAACAAACCAACGCACCCTTTTGGGCCAATAAAAACAAAAACAAATGCACCCTTGTGGTGGTCTGGTGGTGGGGTTCGGTGGAGATGGGGACGGGGACGGGGTGACGGGGTGATGTTATGATGATGATGATGATGAGATGAGTGTGGTGGTGGCGGCGGTGGTGTTGGCAGCGGGGCTGTC
>BQNB010180297.1:0-11081 GCA_026074375.1 Tanacetum coccineum | reverse complement strand
TTCTCTAAGTCTTTATACACTCACAAGATATATACTCTTTGATCGACACACAATCCAATTCACACAAATACACAATTTACACTATTGGATCTACACACAATCCAATTTACACAACACCACAAAGTTAATATAATGAAGATTTGTGATCTTGAGGAGGAAGAAAGAGATAGCTTGATAACAATTCGTTTCTAAATGAATACGATTGTTCTTCTCATGCACTTGATTAGAAGAAGGGAAGAAGATGGAATTAAACACTTGAAACATGATCAAGATATGTTAGTGATCAAGATATGTGTTTTAGAAAGAAAGAAAGAAGAGAGAAAAGTAGATCTGAGAACATTTGTGACAAGAGGTTCTCTTTTTTAGATGGGGTTGCCTAGTATTTATAGGAGACAAAAAGAGCCGTTACTCTGCTGGCGGTCCTTAATATGTTAGGGGGCCCACAGGCCTATAAGGGATCCGCCATAGAGTACGCTCCTCTTTTTATCTTTTAGCGGGGAATGTGTTATCTGTTTTGGAACCTTCCATTTTGAGGGGAAAATCTGATTTCAAATTTATTGTTTTAATAAAACATTTCTTTTATGAATAAATATTGTGTGTATATATTTTAGTAAATACACTTTTGTAGAAATGTAAGGTTTAAGAAAAATATTTTTTTGATCACTAATCATGTTTAATGATTTGTTTATCCATACCTTAAATGATTAATCTTAGAAATAGAATTTTATGATTAGTAATTTATAAATGTTTAATTTTATCGTAAACGTTTTTATATTTTGTTATTATCAAAATATCGAGAGGTCGAAAAATATAAATTACTTTTTTAGACATTATTTGTATTAACATGTTATTTTGGACCAACATGCGCATACTTTTCTTTGTCTTGAAAGCTTTCTAACAATCTCCATTGATATGCTTTATCTTGAATACTTCATAAATTCAAGGAGGACATTGGGTATCAGAGTAGCGGAAGACTTTGTAACGTGTACTTGAGCTTTCATCATGTCTTTATATCTATTTATCGAGTATGAGCATGTGGTTATGAGTTCGACTCTACCTTTGTTTATATCTATTTAAACAGGAGAACCTCCACCTTTGTTTAAATATGCAATTAAAGTTAAGTTATAAACACAGATATAGATGAACATGTGTCAAATATAGGTAGCGTTAACCTTCGGTTCCATGTGGACCGACCTATGATAAGGTAGATTCAATTTAAGAAGAATCTCCTTGACAGGATTTCCAGCTTGAAGTATTAGATCCTCTAATGTAGATACATCAGATTCATCATACTTGCTTGTTCTTATTACCAGAACATCTCAAAGCAAACAACACGATAAGAGTGAATCGGTTAGTTACTATCTTACCGATTGAGTCATCAATTCATAAACTGGACCAAATTGATACACATTTGACACAAGTTTGATCCATATAGGAATCCGTATAATAACCTACCTCAGTGTCTGTTTGAAATGCGACACTGAAAAGGATTCATTCGTCACTGTAAATGCTAAGGACACTGATTCGTTTGTGGATAGAATAATATATAGAGAATAACACAAATGCAAATCTCAAACCAATGCCCTAACCGAAGCAAAAGGATCAAAATCCACACAAATAGAGATTAATTATATAAAGTAGAATTTAATCAATTATAAAAAGGATTCGGAAGAGATATTTCCCCTGGGTCCTTATTCCCAACGAGGCTGCAATAGAAAGTATCCCTGTGTTTGAATGAGGAATTTGAATGATGGAGAAAATATGATGGAAAACACTGATATAATTACGACTAAAATTAATTAAATAAAACCGTAATTTAATCTACGGACAGATATAGGAATGGGTATCTTAAAAACAACCGGTAAAACAAAATTGCGTTATTTGGAAATCAGAATTAAATCTGTACTAAAATACGGGGAACAGAATCAGGTATCGGGAACCTAGAATATTAAAAATTAAGGAAATAAATGCTAAAATTAAATTAAAAAAACAAAATTAAAATTTCTTAATTATATTAATTTGAAAATAATAAGAAGAACGTAGAAACTAAATCGAGAGGTTGGTTGCATGTCAAACGAAAAGAAAACGGTAAAACGCCACCGAACCCGGTATAACGGGTCTAAGACGAAATTTAAGAAAAAATTAAGCTATACTAAATTTTATATTGATTCCTAGACACTAAATGACAAAAAGAAAATTTTATAAAAAAGAAAAATATTTTTTTTATTAATTGTTTGGATTATTTTTATAAATATTTTAAAAGATAAAAACTAATTATAAACTAAGAAAATGAAAAAAGACATAAAAAATAAAAGTTATTAAAACTCTTAAAAATAAAATTAAATAAAGAAAAATTAACAATTCTAAAAATATAAAAATGCCCAAAAGTTACTGTTTAAATAAAAAGTAATTAAACTAATTAAAATAAAACCTAATTTAATTATTTAAATTAAATAAAACTAACTGAAGTTAACTATAGGGACTAACAGTGAAAAGACAACAAATGACTAACAGGGGAAAACAACAAACTGACAAGGGGGGTCAAAACAAAGTAGTAACTAGAAAACTAGAATTTACATAAATGGTCCCTGAAGTGGAACCCGATTACAAGCTTAGTCCAAACAGCTTATTATCAAAAAGCTATCAAAGCAATAGCTGTTCAAGGGCTCAGGGGAGTTTTTTTGTAAAAGCTTCATAAGCAGAAGTTAACTTAATAAGCTAGAAAAGTGATCTTAAAGGGCTGGCATAAAATGAAGCTAAATAAGCTTATGGCTTATTTTCTTCTTGTCTTTTTGGGACTTTAAGCCAACAATAAGCTAGAAACGAGGGGGATAGATAAATAGAGGAGAGAGGGATCCTAAATATAAGCTAAGGTAATCAAGAATAAGCCCTAAAATAAGCTAAAATACTTAATCTATAATGATAAGTTTTCAAAAGAATAACAGAAAAAAAGGGAACTATTAAGCCTCCTAAATAATGCCTAAGCTAAAGTGGTAGATAAGCTATAAATTTTGGTGAATTTTACACAGGTCCTACCTATGGCTTATATAAAAAGACCATAATAATCCTAACAGTGCTTAATATCTAAATAGAGCTAGAAAAGTGGGCTGAGTTTAAGGTGCCTCATACACCAGGGGAAATTAATGCTCAGAGGGCTTAAGGGCTTTTATGGGCTTATGAAAATAAGCTCTATGAGCTTTGTATTGCCAAATCCAAGAACAAACAGATAAAAAGGGGGGATCAATGAGTCTTATTTTCCAAAGTTTGAAAGAGCTAAGGGCTTAATTAAAACGTGCTGATAATGGGGCTTAAAATTGAGGGATTCAAAAACCATGCTAAGCTGAAACTTTGACTTATATTGTTTCAAAGTAAAACGACAGAAAAAGGGTAGGTAAATAAGCTAGAAAGCAACAACAAACAATTCACAAAAATAGAGTGCTTAAGCTGCATATCATCGCTTGACCCATAAGCTGATTTGGTTATCCAAGATTTTAGCTAGACAATATTAAAGAGGCGGCTAAAAAACGGATTTATGACCAGATGCTAAGAAGTGTGATAAAAGGCCCAAATGAAACCCCAGAAGGGGCACACTCATGCCAAAGTTTGCTGAGTGCAATCGTTGACCACATGCCAATATTCCCAATTTGAACCCATGTTTTAGGCTAAACCCAAACACCAACCCCTTAATTTATAAAAAAGAGTATGTAAATCTGGTTTTTTCTTTTTGGTAAAATAAAGAGCTGAGAGAATGGATTAACAATAATGTTTTAACAACTAAAGCACATATTTCATGAAAAAATATCACATGAAATTAAAAGAACCAATTATGATCTTGAAATTTGACTATGGCTAACTTCACAAAAATCTTTTAACTTAATTAGGAAACTGAAAATTGTTACATACATAAAACTTATAATGACGAATTACACTTAAATGATTAAAAGAAAGACTTTGAATTAAAATTAAACTAAAAACATAGTAAAAATGTTTTGTTTTTTTGCTCCGGCTGTCTTCTTTCTTTTATAGCAGCGTCTCACAGCCTTCTCTTTGTCCCTTGGGAAGAGCTTGTTGTGACGAGTAGGAAGCCTCACAAGCAAAATCCTAGACCTTCCATTAGTCCTGTTACATCATCCCTCACCATTCATGGGGTCTTCGGGTGTGTGATTTTGCCGCCAAGTGGGAAGGATATAGTGGTCAATGGGGTTGTGGTGAAATATGTGAGGAGGTGTGCTGTGAGTGTTACTAGGGAGGCTGTATGGTAGCGTAGTGAAACACAGTGGAGAGTTGTGGATGGGTTTTGGCGGGTAATGTTATGGTACCGGGTTTGCTACTGGTGTTAAAAGGAAATGTATGGGATAAGAGCAAAGAAGTGCCCACACCATACTTTCTTCTCTATTCATTTTGTTTTAAACCCGTTCTTTTAGTTAAAACCCGAGTTTGGTAAAATAACACATTTTGGTGCACCCCATACCGTTTTTTACTAACTAAAAGATTTAATAAAGAGTTTTGGTAAAAAATTGCAAAAAATGCGGTCCCCTAGCCTGTTTATATAACTAAAAGGGTAAAAGGAGGCTTTTGCAAATTGCAAAAGACCAGTCCTTGTTTTTATTTTTTCCTATGTTTTCATTTTTAAAAACAACTTTCAAAATTGGCAATTTAGCCCTTTTCATTATTTTTTTTTTCATTTTTAATTATAAAACAAGGTTTTTAAAATTACATTTTTGGTCCTTTAGTTTTAGAAAAATGTTGAGTGGGCTTTCTTGGGATTTTTGTGTATGGGCTTGTATTGGGCCCAATTGAAGTGTGAGTCTGGGCCCAATAAGGTTAGGCTTATTGTTATGGGCAATTTGTGAGTTACAATGCTGAGATTGGCTGTAACTAGGCTAGGATTGGGCCTTCAAAGTCTTCACAGTCTTTGTCAATTGCACACAAATGGGCTGTTGTAATTGATTGAGGGCCCATTTGGTCTTCACAGTCTTCATAGATATACTATTGGGCTTTCCCGGCCCATCAGATGGGTTAAGATTGCATCCAATAGTATTCTTCAGTTCCGGCTCCGGTTTGACTGCTGATTCTTCTGTATTGACTCTGACTTTGGCATTTTTGGACTTTGGCCTTGATTTTGCACAGTCTTTTCCATTCCATGCTCAGTTTTGTCATTTTGGCTTGGTTTTCTGTCTTTTTGTTGATATCCACTTCCTGCACAATACAAATGCAAAACAAACATATATTTGGCAGTTTTTGTCTGTTTTTGGTCATTTAAGCTCGTTTTTGGAGGTAAAAGATATGTGTAATTAAGCACTTATCAAGCACCACTCTGAATGTTCTGGCAAGATCACCTTGATGATGCGTAGGACTCTTTATATATCACTTGTGTTTATAGTGTATGAACAACGAGTGTAATCTAGAATAGTACCCTAGTGAGATTTATATAGATATCTTTGGCTTAAAACTCGATAAATGCGTTTCTTTATATATCACTTGTGTTCACAGTGTATGAATAACAAGTGTAATTTGGAATTGTATCCTAATGAGATTTATTGTTTGATCTCTTTGGCTCTAGACTCGATAAATGCGTTTTAGTTTTAGTGATCGAAGGCTGGAGCAGACTGGCACCTTTTTAATACCAACTAAATCAGAGTGAGAAAGTCGATAGAAATGTGTTTAATCTTTGTAAGAAATGAAACAAACTTCTTTTAAGAGAAGTTTGAGTAGATTGGGAGGGTTGTGCATTGCATTACTGGGTCCATGATGACTATCTTCAATATCAGCAATCAACTGTGTGATTCTGATAGCATATGTATTATCCCGGTTTCTGCCTAAGTGTATGGAGGGCTTCTTTCTTTACACCCTTTATCCTTACATTTCTTTTTAATTCTTTAACCCCTTCAATGTTAACCAACGCGTCCTCATTATCACCATGTTGGGTTTGTTCTGGTGATAACTCATGCCTTGGATAACATTTTTCCCAATCTCACTTTACTCCTTTTTATATCATACCTAGGACTTCCAATCTAACTATTTTAATGTCCCTTGGTAGATCCCTTAGGTTCTGGCTGGATCATGGAACCAATACCTAACCTTAATCTCCTTATATCTCCTTGAAACATCATCAATTGGTCGGTCTTTGGTATTTCCATCTTTAGCCATAAAACCATTTGAAAATCAATCAAGGTACTTGTGATATATATCAAAACATTTGTACCTTGAAAGTTTCATCTTTTCAAAATTGCTCCCCTACATATGTACATCGGTATTCAAAAGTGTTTTGCACATGTAAGAGTGAAGCTGCACTTAAGTCACTAAGATCACATTTATTAGCCTTATATTTGAATCACATTTTCTCCCCTTATAAAAATGTAAAATCGTTTGATATTTTAGATATCAATTGATTAAAATAAAACTTTTGATGAGAAAAATGTTATCTTATTAAGCATGTTCATCAAGAACATTTTAATGCCCCCCTCAATTTATGAGGGTATGATATAGTGTTGAGCACATATTTTGAATTTATTGAAAAATTCTTGAAAAATTGTACTTAACACATATATTCTTATTATTCTACACTACATATATACATATTCACCAGATAAAGTATGAATCTGGACCTCAATTTTAGCAGGACTAAGACTGACAAAGTCAAATTGTTCGCATCCGTAGTCTGTAGTCTGTCTCATTTATTCTACCACCAACATAACATTCCAAGCTTCGCACGATCCTTCTTTCCAGTACCAGGTTGTCAATCATTTTCACCATTTCTTCAGTCTGCATTTGATATTTATCTGTCCAAGCTCTCTTTGGCATAACATGATTGTAGCTCAACGTGAAGTTATTTAACATATCATGCAGAATATCATGAATAGACTTGCGTGTTCCGTTACTAAACTTACAAAGCTCATCAGCCTGCATAAGTCTCTTTCAGCTTCTCTTGTTCAGATAGACAACTTGTTTTGGTTCATAAACTATAGTGTACGGCTCTTTGAAAGAGATCCCATAAAATGTGGTTTGTGGCTTGGTGATGTTGAGCTTTTTCTGATAACTTTCCACTCTAATATGCACATCTTCTACCCTCCTCTAAATAATAATGCTTTGGGTAAACAAACAAAGAACATTTACCAAATCAATAATTTCATCATCCATGAGGTTGTGAATCTTGCGTTGAACATAAAGTAGAAACATATCTTCAATATCATTCAAGTAAAGTCTGGAGAAATTTGCTTCTAAGAATATATATTCCTTCAGATCCACTCTTCTGACAACAATATCCTTCAAGTATCCATACCTAAACTGGTTATCTATAGTTAATCTGATGACACTTAGAATATGCATCCGTGAGAACACTTCATGAGGTGATTTGGCTGCAATTCTTGACCTATAGAATAACTGACGTTTAGGACCCTAGTGATAGATTCCCAATGTAGCGTTCTTGTCATAAGCCTCTTTGATTGTGCTTCATAGTTTTGGGATCATGTATTTAATGCCTTTCAAATCATACCTTGCATCCTTTGTTTTGGTCAGTGAAACAGTGTATTTCCTTTCCTTGTTTCCTGTTTTCAAATACTCAAGATCATTATTAAAAAAGTAATCCATTAGAATAGTTATGTGACCTGGAGGGCCTTGCAAAGGTAGAGGCTTGCTCATATTAAACGGGCATTTGTCTCCTTCTGGATTAGTCTAGTCAAGCTGATATGATAATGCTAAATAACACTACTCTAGATTGTACTCTAGTTCAATGCTGTTTCTACAGGTTCCTTTGAGCTTCCTGAATACTGGTCCTTGTAAGTATGGTTTAGTAATTTTTTCCTTCTTTAGACGGTTCTTAGCAAACTTCGTGAAGTCAATGGTAGAACCATTAAATCATCAAATGTGAGTAGGTCTTTTTCTGCATTCACTAGCTCATTAAACCAGTTATGTTCATGTCCATCATCTACATTTGGTTCTTTTTGCCATTATGGGTCTGGAGTTTCTGGTCTGGGAGGTTGCTTGAACCAAGTGGACTTGTCTTGCTTGGGAGAAGCATCATCTTATAGATGTTCTTCAACATTAACCACTTCATCATCGACTGGTTCTTCAACATCCATTGCCACCTCTTGAATAGGTTCTTCAACTGTTTATTCCATGTTCACAAATTCATCAGTTTTTGATGATTTAGGCGGAGTGTTACCTTTCTTAGATGAACCAGCTTAATCGTCTTTTGGTGGCTCATAATCCTTTAGTTTTCTCATCTTCTTTTCCTTGTCAGACTTTGCAGGAGGATCTTCATCTTTGTCATCACGATGTCTCTTCTTCAGAACTTTAGCTAGATAAATATCACCTTTTGTAATGGCTTCATCAAGGCCGATTGAACTAATTAGAGCATTGTATAGATCAAGATGCTTATAATGTTCTTGAAAGGATCTACTCTGTTGCATCTTATCATAAAGCATGTTCTTCAACTCATATTCAGTGAAAGAGTCTGTAGGATATATCAATCATACAAACAAACACTAAAATAGATAGAGTTATAGAGAGAGAAAGAGTGTGGTTGGAACACTTAAAGAGAGAAAGAAATAAGAGTGTATAAAATATGCAAATGAAACAACACCCTCTCTAAGCCATGAAAAGGGTATTTATATGTCTCTTAGGCCGGTCAACATATGGATAGCCATATGTTGACCCGGTTAGCTTACTTACTACACAATGATTTCGCTATGAGCTAAGGACTACTATTTTGGAAGTGACCGAGTCTTTTCTTAATTCCTAACAATCTCCCTCTAAGGGAGGTCACTCCAAATTACAATAAATTTAAACTTAGCATTCTATAAATGTCTTCAGTCTTGCTTGTAACCTTGATTCTTTGTACTTTATCTTGCTTCAATATGCAGTGAGCTTTGATCTTGAGCTTGTTCCAACATGCTTGATATACTGTGATCTAGAACATCTTGAGATCATCATACTTGCATCATCACTTGTACATCATTTTGATTCTTGCCTTCTTGCACTCTTATGACTTCTGGACCGACATGCTTATACTTTGCTTCATCCTAAAAACTTTTGAACAATCTCCCTTGATATGCTTTATCTTGAACATTTTATGACTTTAAGGAAGACTTTAAGTATCATCGTAGAGGAAGTCTTTATCTTTAGATTTCTTGAAACTTTAATTCTTGAGTATGTGCATGTAATAATGAATTCGACTCAGCTGGAATGAGGTACCATCGCCTTTGAATAAACCTACATTTATAAGGGTTATTAATAAAGGTTGTGGATGAATATGGCTTTGTCATTCATCCGTGTTTGGTTGGATTAACCTTAATTTTGTGAGGACCGACCTGTAATCAGGTAGATTCAATTTAGAAGAATCTCCTTGACAGGATTTCCAACTTAAAGTATTGGATCCACTAAGGTGTGAGCATCAGTTTCACCATACTTGCTTGTTCACATTACCCAAATGTCTCAAAGCAGACAACATGATAAGAATGAATCGGTTAGTTACTATCTTACCGATTGAGTCATCAATTCATAAACTAGACCAAATCGATATCCAGTTGTTACAAGTTTGATCCATATAGGATCACAAGTCACCTACAACAATGCTGTTTGATGCTGACACTGGAAGAATTTCCATTCGTCACTGGGAAATGCTAAAGAGTATCACTCTGAATGTTCTGGCAAGATCTCATGGATAATGCGTAGGACTCTTAATATATTTCACTTGAGTTCACAGTGTGTAAACAACACATGTAATTTGGAGTTGTGTCCTAATGAGATTTATTGATGATCTCTCTTGGATCTAGACTCAATAAGTACATTTTGGTTTTAGTGATCGAAGGCTTGAGCTGTCTGCCACCTTTTTAATATCAACTAACTCGGATTGAGAAAGTTGATAGATAATGTGTTTGTTTTGGTCAGAAATGAAACAAGAGTCTTTTGAGAGACCTTGAGTGGCTAGGGAGGGTTGTGCATTACATCACTGGGTCGATGATGACTATCTTCAATACCAGACAACATCTTAGTGTTTCTAATAGGATATGTATTGACCCGGTTTCTGCCTAAGTATATGGAGGGCTTCTTTCTTTTCACCCTTTATCCTTACAATTCTTTTTCATTCTTTAACCCCTTTAGTGCTTACTGAGACTTCATGACTAGTGCCTTGTTGGGTTTGTTCCAGTACTAGCTCCATCTCAGTCGGCACTATTCCCTTATTCTCACTTTTACTCCTTTTTATATCATACCTAAGGACTTCTACACTAACTAGTGGATTGTCCCTGGGTAGATCCCTCTGGTTCTGGCTGGATCATGCGAACGAGTACCTAACCTTACCAACCTTATAACTCCGATAAAATTAAATGCATGGTCGGTCTTTTGGTACTGTTCTTCAGGACGGCCCCCTCGAGGAAAAATAGGAAAGCATAAGCTTAAAAGACGTACTCGGGACGTTCGGGAACTTCATCGTAGAAGTGATCTTGTTGAAATATCAGATGTGAGCATGTGGGTCTTCTTTATCATGTCCAAAAAATTGCTTGTTTTGAACAAGATTAAGTAGACCGTGCTTGATCTCAAAGTTGTTCGCGGTAATTTCGGGAACAACGATCGCATCCTCGAAACCCTCGGTGGGTTCTTCGAGTAATTGCGCCATAGTACGATTATCGGCCAACGTAACTATGGGAGGATTGGGAGGTTCTTGATTGTTATTTGGTTTCTCAAGATTAGGTGATTCAACAGAAGTCTGTGGGACTTGTTGTTGTCGACGTCTACGGGATTGAGAACGAGTGCGCATACACAAAATACAAATATAAAAAGAAAATTTACACTAATTTTTTTTTTTGGTTTTTATAAAAATAGAAGAAATATTCACAAAATCAAACTCAAATCGTCAAACGTTACGATAATCGTTTCACAGCCTCCCCGGCAGCGGTGCCAAAAATTTTAATTCGTTCAATATTATATATATAATATATAAGCAAACAATCAACCAAATACCTTTAGCCAAGGATTGGTTAAGAATTCACAAAATAAAATATATATGTAGCCGGAAGTTTGATTTCCCGGGTTGTTATGTCCCAACGAGGTGTGTAATTTGATAATCGAATGACGAATTG
>BQNB010180296.1:0-11228 GCA_026074375.1 Tanacetum coccineum | reverse complement strand
AAAAGTATGAAACTGTTAAAAATTACGGAACAGAAACTGATAAAAAACTGCGTTGCACTGTAAAAGAGGGGACAAAAAGACTAAAAAGTACAAAACATTCGTACTTTTTGTGAGCCAGAGGGGGTACCAATACTAGCACCCTATTTTTTCTTACTATTTTAAGCAAGGGTTATGATATATGTACCCCCCGAATCACCGTTTGTACCCTTTGGGTTTTTTGCAGTTTTTTTTTTTTTTAATTTTGTATATGTTATAAAACTGTGACACGGAAAAAACGAAACGAAAAAATATAAAGTTTAACAGGTCAAAAGTATGAAACTGTCAAAAATTACGGAACAGAAACTGATAAAAAACTGCGTTGCACTGTAAAAATAAGAGTACAAAAGGAATTTTTTGTACCTTTTGACACTATACAGTGGGCCGGGGGTACCAATGAGTTAACATCAACATAGACCCATTATTTGTCATAGATCCAATGAATCAATCTCAACCGTCTATTTTTTCATCAAAAATAAAAAAACCCACTTTCCACCTCTTTTTTAAAAATTAAATATCTTACAAACGGTAAATCGTCACACAACAAAAAATACACCATCGCGACGAGTATTTTTTTATCTTTCAGTAGACGGGTGACACGATATACTTTCGAGGAACTTTTTTTCGATATTTTTTTTCAGTCACGAATTGCGAAAATCATATATGATTCGTATAACGAATCATATATGATTTCATAAAATCATATATGATTTGTGATTCTAACTAACTTTTTTCAATTTTGTTTCAGTCAAATCATATATTGATTTCATAAAATCATATATATTTGTGATTCCTAACTAACTTTTTTCAAATTTGTTTCAGTCACGAATTGCGAAAATCCAGATATTACTTTCATAAAATACATATATGATTTGTGATTTCCGACGACTTATCAATTTTGTTTCAAGTCACGAATTCTGAGCGACAAATCAAATATGATTCGTAGACGAATCATATCTATGCATTCTATAATGAATCATATATGATTTCATAAAATCATATATGATTTCATAAATCATATATGATTTCATAAAATCGTATATGACTTCGTAAAATCATAAAAAAAAATTTCGTCGAAAGTACATAGTGTCGCCCCTCTATAGAAAGATAATTTAATTCTCGTCGCGATGATATGTTTTGTTTTGCGTAACGATTAACAGTGTGTGAGATATTTAATTTTTAAAAAATAGTTGGAAAGTGGGTTTTTTTATTTTTGATGAAAAAATAAATGGCTATGATTGGTTCATTGGATCTATAACAAATATCGGGTCTATATTGAACTTTTGGGTACCAATAGGGTACCCTTTAAGCAATGGAAAGAAAATGCATTTGCAGCATACATCAATCACTGAGGTGCGCAGTAGCGATAATATTCCCTAAGGCTTATGATATATGTACCCCCTAAAATACAATTTGTACCCCCCGGGTTTTTTGAGGTTTTTTTTTTGTATTTTATTTTCTTTTTGTATTTTTAAAATTTTGTATAAGTTTATAAAACTGTACACGGAAAAAAACGGAACAAAAAATATAAAGTTTAACTGAGTCCAAAGTATGAAAACTGTCGTTTTTTTGTGTTTTAATTTTTTTGACTTATCAAACTTTATAATTTCTGTTACGTTTTATTTTATTTTGCATTTTGTAATAAAAAAAATTAAAAAATTAAAAAAAAAATTGATGGTGTGTGGATCCTGTTTTGGTGGTCCTTTTTTAATCGTTAAATGTGTAACCGTCATTACAAACATCTAATCGTCTTGTAGATGTAATTATTTAGGCTTCTGTAGATTTCTTGGGAACAATCATTGCATGTTTCATTTTTCTCTGTATTTGCATTTTTAAAAACTATTTAAAAATTCGTCCCCGAGTTCAGAGGTATTTGTAAGAAAATCAGATTGGAAATTTCAATCCGAGTAATATATGTTATTACACGTTGGAGCATGGTTGTAAAATATTTTAGGCGCTAGTCGAGCGATCGACTAACGTGTAACGTGTAATAGGCTTGACCGAGAGTAATCAAAGATTATTTTTTTTTAGAGCAACAAATTATTACAATATACATCACCTATCTCATAAATTATATTTCACATGTTTCTAACGAGATTTAAACTCGTAACCTTTAGGATGATAGGCCATTAATATTCCGCTTGGCCAAAAAGCCTTTGGTAATCGAGGATTAATTGAACCATAAATTGTATAGGGAAAACTTGAAATTGTATGAATGGCATATTAATAAAACCAATGACAAAATTAGGGGGTCTTGCAGTGTAAAGAGATCTCGATAGAATTTTGATTTGTTATGCTAATTTTCGTAAAAAAATTTGATTTGTTATGCTAATTTTCGTAAAAAAAAAACACGGAATTCAATGCACAGCCGATCTTGAGGCATTGAGTTCTTAGTTGGCCCATTTTTAAGGGGAGATGATTTGCACACTTCATAATTTAATTGACACACTCAAAAAATGTATGTTATGTCTATTATACCCTTAATATTTGCATACTTTATTAAGTGATGTAGGGGCATAAATGTCAAGATACATATAATTTGAGTGTGACAATCAATTTGTTGAGTGTGCAGATCATTACCCATCTTTAAGCGATGAATGAACTTTTTTTTTTACTAAACAATTTTTTATAGGGCAAATTGTATAAAAGTGTACCAAACTTATAATCAATTTCAATTTAATGTACTCAATTTTTTTTTCTCAATTTAACGTACCCAACTTTTTTTTGTTGCAAATGAAAACAATTAACAGGTTACCAGGTCACCATCAAGTTATATTTTCTCACAACATGATTTGTCGGCAACTAGCTTTAAACGACCCACTACCACATCTTCAAATCGTATCACTACCGGCACCACCCAAAGCGATTTCGAACGATTTCGTACAGTTTTTGAACCGATCTTGTCCGTTTTTTACCGGTTTACTCCGTTTTCCGACCCGATTTGTCGACGTTTTTCGGACAGATTTCGACCGTTTTCGACCAATTTGGACCGTTTTAAACCAATTTTGACCGTTTTTGACCGATTTCGACGAATTTCGACCGATTTTGACTGATTTCTATCGTTTTTGATCGTTTTCGATCGTTTTCGACCGATTTCGACTATTTTCAATCGATTGCAACCGAATTCAATCGTTTTTGACCGATTTTGATCAATTTCGTTCGATTTCAACAGTTTTCGACCGTTCTCGACCGATCTTCACCGTTTTCGTCTGATTTCGACCTTTTTTGACCGATTTCCATCGATTTCAACCAATTTCGACCGTTTTTAACCGTTTTCGTTCGTTTTGTACGTTTTTCTACGCTTAAATATGTTTTTGAACGTTTTCAAAAGTTTTATCCGTTTTTATACGTTTTAGTACTTTTTATAAGAAGGTAAAAAGCGTATGAAGACGTATAAAATCGTACAAAATGTACAAAAACGAAAGCAACGTAGGAAAAAAAACGGAGAATGACGTAAACGAACAAATCGTACAAAAATGGACGAAAACGTACAAAAACGTTTTACAACGTTTAAAAACGGACAAAAACGTTCAAACAAGCTTGACAACGTAGGAAAACGAATGAAAACTGTCAAAAACGCATGAAAACGGATGAAATCGGACGAAAAGGTTCCAAAAAAGTTGAAACGATCAAAAACGAACGTAAAGGTTCGAAAACGGTCGAAATCGGTCAAAATCGGTTGAAAATGGTCGAAAACGGTCGAAATTGGTTGAAATCCGTCGAAAACGATGAAAATCGGTCGAAAACGGACTAAAACGGTCGAAATTGGTCGAAAACTGTCTAAAACCTTCAAAACGGTCCAAATCGGTCGAAAAGGGTCGAAACGGTCAAAATCGTTCGAAAACGTTCGAAATCTGTCGAAAACGGAGAAATCGATCAAAAACGGACGAAATCGGTCGAAAGCGGTTGAAAACGGTCGAAATCTGTCAAAATCGATCGAAAACGGTCGAAATCGGTTGAAAACGTCAAAACCGGTCAAAAACGTTCGAAATCGGTCTAAAATGATGGTGGTTGTGGCTTGCCGAAGGCATTAGTGGTGGAGATCGCCAGCTGAAAAATCATGTTGGAGAAGAAGGTAACTTGATGTTGACCTGGTAACCTCCTAATTGTCTTCATTTGCAACCAAAAAAAAATTTAGTACATTAAATTGAAATTGAGTATAAGTTTAGTACACTTTTATGCAATTTGCTTTTTTTTATATCAATAAGTTATACTTTTTTGCTTATTTTCCCCCATATATTGCGGTTAGAATTTTTCTTTACGACCGTTTAGCCTTGGTTCCATTACTGGAAAAACTATAGAAATACGTTTACCTTAAGTTTTGACTGAATTTTGACCGAGTTCAATTAAATTTTGACATGTTAGCGATTATGTCAATTATTTATCCCTTGTTTCACAACAGTGCGTTGGTATAATTACACAAGCTTATATCACATAAACTAAGCTCTAACTAGGAAAAACCTATATTTTTATTTTAGAAAAAATACAGTAATATACTAAAGCTCGTAGATGTTTATAAATTGCTGAATCTATAACTCTATTACAGGTAAGCCTTTAATACCTTGGGAAAATATTAAGTTAAAAAACAAAAAACCCCCGCCTACGCAATGCTACAAGAAACGAGGAGTCACTTGTGTACAAATATACACTAGTTATAAAGTTGTTTTCATTAACGTTCGCTAAAGTCTAAAATCACAATCTTTAGTGATTGAAAATGAACTTCAACAAAGGAGATGGAGCTTCCTTCTTCAAGATATTGCTCAGGGACTCGGAAGACTACTTTGTGAGTCCATCTTTTTCCTTTTCTCACACACTTTTTATGTTTGAAACTCATCATGCATGCATGCATCTTTACATAAATATTTTACGTACATGTTTTGCAGCCATTGCCAACTGCATTTGCCAACAAGTATCTAGAAAAATGGAACAACAAGAAACAAACCATAATCCTTAAAACAAAATCAGGTGTCAATTGGAGAGTTAAATACACGTACTTAAAGAGCAAAGACATATATTGCTTCACTTAAAGAATCTCAATTTATGAAGAAAACCCGTCTTCCACATGGCGATTTCTTGTCATTTGGCTTATTCCGTCTGTGAAAACAACCTTTCGAGTGTTCTTCTCAATGACCAAACGGATGTCTGATCAATAATCGAACTACTGTTCGAGAAAATATCTACATGTATTCCGATCACTGGGCCAATGCATCGATCAGGTAAGTGTAAAGAAGAACAAGGTTGTTGAGAAAGAAGAAATCAATGACGATGATTCGAGGAAAACCGGACATAGGCAATTGAAAAAAGTTGTCCGAAAATCGTACTTAACTTATATGGTGCGTATAATATTCTTTTACCTTTAATGTTAGCAAGCCTAGTATCATGTCCCCCCGCAACTCCGCAAGTGTGTTAAAAAAAAATTATATTTGCAATGAATCAGTATAATGTTGTTTGTTAGTTTTGTATTTCTAAAATGAAATAATGTTTTGTTGTACATGTGGAATGTCAAATGTTAACGATATTACGATTATATCAATATGACACGGGATTTTTGCTAAAGTGACGGGATCCAAACATGCGACTCGGCGCGTTTGAAGAACAGCAAGGAAAGTGGGAAGTGGGATAAGAAACTGGGGTCTGGGCAGCTCGAAAGCCAAACCTGTAGAAAGATGGTCCGAGTTATAAAAGACACTAGGTGAAACGTGGAGACACTTGTGTTAAAGTCAAGTGACAGACAACTTGTTTCATGTTCATTTGACAAGAATAAGAAGGGAGTCCTAATTAGCATAAAGCCCCGTAAAACGGAGGAATAGAAAATCATCAAATCGTTCAGCTCGAGATGACCGATGTTGTGGGCTACCCTTCACTTTCAAGAAAATTAAAGCAAGATTCTTTGATTTATAATAACCTAAAACCTAAACTAGTACATTGCAATAATTTAACTAGAACCCTTTAGCTTTGAAATCTATTTTATCTAGTGCCTTTTTTTTATTAGTTGAAACTGATATATTCTCACAAGAGGAGCAAAAAAAGTGGTCAAGAAATACTGCAGTTGAAGCAGCAAAATCTTTCAAATCAGACTACCCACATTACAAAGTGACAATCAAAGATTCATACAATCGATCTAAAAAACTGGTAATAAATTACAAATATCTTTGACAAGAATTTAACTAATTTACACATACATCATCTAGTCTGTTTTTTCTTATATTTGATATGTGTTACAGCATGTACCTATGTGGTTTTTTCGAAGATATCTGAGTAGCAACGAGGAGTGTGTTAAGTGTGTTCTTAAGGTGGCAAATGGGAAAAAATGGGGTCCAATTAAATGCAGGGGTTACAATAAGTATAGTTATGGTAGAATGTATGGTGATAAATTGAAGAAATTTTGTGACGAGAATCATCTGGTTGTCGGTGACGCTTGTGTGTTTGAGCTGATCAATAAGGTTAAACATGTGTACAAGTTACTATCTTTCGGGCTCGCTAAAATGATTCAAGAAACAGGGTGTAGCGATGCAGATGTTTTGGTTTTTGATGTGGTAGAAAATCTATCTATGGTGGTAATTACTATTCTAGCTTTTTACTTGATGCTTTTGCTGATTGTATATGGTTTTGGTATCATGATCAATGTACTGCTTATGGGTATTGGTCAATATTATGGCCTATATGCCTATATGGTATAGTACTGAAGTGGGTGTCGTTTAATGGTTTGCTATTTCATTTATTTTGGTACCAAGTTGTTTTGGCAAACTTGCCACGATAATAATATAGTATTTGATTGTTTGGATCTTTAGGGGAGGTTGGGTGGTTATGTGCCCTACTAGCTAAATCTGAAAAAAAAGAAATTACGGACAGAGTTAATTTCCACTTGTATAGTGGGGAGCCTAGCAACGTGCTGGCGGGTAAATTGCCTCCGCTCAACTGGCTCACCTAGGCAAACAATATAAAAAGACACCTCAAAATTTAGATGGTGTTTGTTTTTTTAAAAAAGAAATACTAAAACCATAAAAAGTTTATAAATTTTTTTTCAGAAAATAATATATCATTTTATAATTGGATTCATAGTATCTTACTCTCATCTATTTTTAATAGACCAATGAAGTAATCAAATCATCATGCTACATCACTTTGTGAACATTTTTTTGTAAATTATTTTTGATCTTAGTATTTCTTTTTCAAAAATGATTTTTAACAGCATCTTAATCTAACTCATTCAGACGCGGTTCATACATTTTGGTCATTAAGATTGTTTGTTTTTTTCAAGTCATTTAGAGGCAGTAAGAAACAAACAATGTTAAAAGCATTTGTTTTTTTTCTGATCATTAAGAGGCAGTAAGAGGCATAAACCTCTTAATGAACTAGATATGGATGGGTGTCTTAACACCTCTTAATGTCTTTTTTTTTTACTTTTTTTTTATTATTTTTCTACTTTGTTATGATTTTTTTTGTTTTTTATTTTTTATTTTTTATTTTTTATTTTTTATTTTTTATTTTTTTTTTGTTTTATCTTTGTCTTTTGTATTGAAAGTATTAAATAAAATCATTGCATGTGTTTTGTTAAATAAAGATTGTATAACATGATATGTGTCAACTCATATTTTTTTCAAATGAAGGGTATGGTTTCGGACTCATACATCTCAATTATAACGCGGCTCATTTAGTTAATCGTTTTAAGAAGTTCAATTCAAACTTTAAATCTATTATAATATAAGACTCAGTTTTCTCATTAAGTGTGCAAAAATAAAACGGAATTTTTTAAAAAAATGGGGAAGGGTGAATATAAACCCATACTAAAACCCTAATCCCCAGTTTTATATTAAATGAGCAGTAGTTCTGATGGTAGCCTTTTAATCTGCCAAAAGGCACAAACCCTTCCTGTGGATTCTGCTCTGCATATGAAGGGTCAAGATGGATATCAAGAGTTCTGTCAGTTTTGGTTATACAAACCATCGGCTAATTAATACCCCAAGGCTATCAAAGCTGCATATCAAGGGTTTCTCAGTTTCTATCAAGTCACTTTAATTTCATCAATCCTAAACTATCAAGTATTTTTTTCTAATCAATCAGGTTCTTATTCTTCTCCTTAATTTTGTTACGATTTGATTTATCATTTGTTTTTTATTTAAATTTTTGTCATAGAATTCATCAAATATGAGTTGCTTAATTTGTTCACGAATTGATTTTTTTTTCAATTTTGTTTTTTTTAATGCAGGCATAGTCCAATTTTAAAGTTGGACAGCCAATCCATAAAGTTCAGTTTTAAAGTAAATCCTGAGTATTTTGTTGTACTAGCATTTTTCTTTCTAAGCTGTGTAATTTTCTTTTTGTTTGATTATTTGTACATTTTGTTTTAATATTCAATTCAGGAGTTTCTTATAGGTAAAAGCGGAAAAGTCACTTTCCTCGTCGAACAGTCAAGTTTTTAAAGGGTATAAGCATTAGACAGTTTTTATTATTGTATAGGCTTTGTGTGATTATGGTGTATACACTTCATGATGTTTGTTTTGTTTCGTTAAAAAGATAGGATTTATGACAATGTCCGATTTGAACAGATTATTTGGCAAGCCTGTTAAGAGTTGCTATTCCACAATGCAGTTTTGCAAATGCGTTTAGAAAACACAAACTCAAACTCCCATGTAGTAGATAGTTTTAATTATCACTATTTTAAGTAGCTTATTTGATTATATATATACTCTAGAGTTAATGATGCGAATAAGCCAAGTATTTATGACTAAGACAAACGGTACTAAGTAAGAGCCATGATTGTGCTTAAAGTGCTAGCTTTATCGCTTAACTCAGACCATGTATAAGCAAATAAGCTAATCCATATTTTAATGAATCATTTGAGAATAAGATTGTTATTCAAAATCTTTTTTTAATCCTTAATTACCTATTTGCAACTGTTTAGCTGATTTGCTTCATATTTCAGGTTCGGTTACCAGTAACAATGTTAATCCCGTCATAAGGATCCAACGTGAAAATTTTATAACGACTTTTGTATAATGAGGGTTTGTTTGTGGCACTTCAATCTAATATAATTGCGTGTGGGAACTCAATAGCATCTTTTGCAATGGCGCTAAGGTTCCTTACAAGACCATTAGTAATGGCAGCTACTTCTATATCAGTCGGCTTACGTCCCCACTTTTTTCGTTGAAGAATATATGTACTCATCTCAAAGATCACTATTACGGTTGGGTTACGGGTCAAGCATATCCTCATCTGCAGTTTGTGAAAGTGTTGCCTCTAGAACATTCCCTGAATACGTAAGCACCCAATATTTGTTGATTTACGTATAGCTGTTGTCAGATTTAATAGTTTGTAACACACAAAAATGACTAATAATATTTTGTTAAATAAACTTCAAATGCTTTTAACTGTCACATCAGTAACTATCGCAGGAATAGGTGATGGTGCGGAAGGCACTCTTGAAGCTATAGATTTAGGTGTCACGGGTCCAGTTACTACGGCTGAACTCACCGTCGTTGCAGTTGGTGCAACCGTTGCTGGTGGTGTGGCTGTTAAAAAGGGAATCGAAAAATACGTTCCTACTACAGAATTGATGAATGTGGGAGGATTTCAGGATTTCTACAAAATATCCTTTAAGAACCTTTTTAAGTCTAAGTAGGTATGTTTACTTTTAAAGCTAATACATTGCATTACCGTTTAGTATGTCGCGAAAGTTAAAATGTATGCAAACAATGTTTTTATATTGGGCCAATTCTAAAAAATGCACCATGTTCTGATATATTTCAATTTGTACGGATTCCATACACTTATATATGTTGAAAATGGAAAAAGGGGTGAGAAAATAATGTTTTTTATATCATATAAGTTCTAAACAATGCACCATGTTTCGACATAGTTCAATTTGTACGGATTCCATACACTTATATATGTTGAATATAGAAAAAGGAGTGAGATAAATAGCCTGTTTCGCAAACATCCTAATAACAAAATGTGTTGTTTATAAGTTAAGGGGTGCTAGGATTAGCATTTGGTTAGCCTAATTTTGCACCTTATGGCTTATTTGTTTTTTTAGAGTTCTATATTAAGAATATGTTGCTTAACTTTAGTTGCCTACTGTAATATGCATTATAATGATTTGGTTATGTTATCTACTTAGTTTGGTTCAGGCCAATGCACACTGAAAGTTTGAAACAACACCATCCCATAATATACACTAGCAAAAAACATTGGAATTGTCACAAATTTTGAAGGATTTGTGGCAAGCAAGATTACTGGATACTTTTTATTGATAAAGTGAGAGCGTTTGCTGCATATACATGGGATGGGTTATGATTCTTTGGTGGCACGCTGACAGACACAAGGTTACTGAATCACATTATGCATTTTAGTGACAATGTTCTTAAATAAAGGGGTGTTTGGCTAAGCTTATTGGAGGATTGTAGTGGAAAACCCCTGAGTCGAATAACTAATTTAGGTGACTAAGATAAATATTACTAGCTTTATATATGGGTCTCATTCGGGATTCAAGTCCATTTGCCTTACGGAGATGGGCAGGGTATTCGTACTTGAGGTAACTTTGCGCTTATTTTTTAGTTGACCTGATAGTGTGCAACTATGTTTCTTTTATGTTGGGTATGGTATTGTAGTCTGATGCTACTGGTGATATAAATGTTGTGCAACCATGCAGCGGTCATCTCTTTGTGCAGAGTCTTTTGCCTCCAACTTCTGCAACTGCATATTATCGGGGTCTGGATTTGTGAGCAGCAAATGTGCAACTTTAAGGAGCGTTGGAGTGTTTGGCTATTATGGTATGCTATGATATTTGTTTCAAGAATTTAAGCATGCTTTGCACTTTCTTTTTGTAGACTTATTAAGCGGTACCAGCCAAGTACTTTAGTAGAAATTGTTTGCAAAATACATCAAAGAAAATGGGTGTTTGGGCACACATTTTACAACTTGGTATGCTGTTTTTTAACAGATTTCTATGTTGTTTTTTACAGCCTTATACACTGTTTTTAAACACCTTTTGTAGATTGTTTGGACAACAGAGAAAAGGGGTGTTTGGAAACTGATTTTACAACTTCACTATGCTGTTTTTAACAGCTTTGTACGTTGTTTCTTACAGCTTTTATATGCTGTGTAACACCCTCAAAATGCGGAATATGGATCGGGTCATGGGTCAAGGGGGTGCCACGTCATAATACAAGATACTAGGATTACAAGTCACA